>CAMXCT020000137.1:87930-122930 GCA_947184155.2 Cladocopium goreaui | reverse complement strand
GAGGTGCACAATCCCTTGCCCTTGCCACGGGAAACGATATCTAAACGTCCAAAAATGCTCCGAACCTATCAGCTTTTACACTTTTGACTTCGAAATGTGCTTCGCGCCACACTTGCGTGCACTTTTTCGACATCACAATTTCCAAAAGTGGTCCGAGCATGGTGTGCTTTGTACATTTTGACTTGGACATGTGCTTCGCGCCACAACGGCGTGCACTTTTTCATCATCTCAACTTCCAAAAGTGGTCCGAACCTGGTGTGTTTTGTACATTTTGACTTGGACATGTGCTTCGCGCCACAACGGCGTGCACTTTTTCATCATCTCAACTTCCAAAAGAGGTCCGAACCTGTTTTTCTTTGTGCATTTTGACTTGGACATGTGCTTCGCACCACAACGGCGTGCACTTTTTCATCGTCTCAACATCCAAAAGTGGTCCGAGCATCCCCCATGTATAGCTCTCTATGAAGTGGACATCCTTTGCGCTTATAAAGTGGGCTTCCGGTCGCCACTTTATACACGACCATGGGGGATAAAGCCGTGTTCTGCGCAAGAAACATGCGCCCTTGGACCTGGAACATGACTTTATACAACGACAAGGAAACGACTCAATATGTGGCAATGCTTTTTATAGACCGTTGGTTCCCTTCAAAGAATGGCCATAACATGCCACGCCATCCACTTTAGAGAAACATGTCTCCCCAATGATTTCGTGCCAATATTTTTCTGCTGGAGCTTTATATATTATGGCAAAGCACTTTATAGAGGGAAAATTGCTACATCTTTGTTTGTTTAATCTTGCAGTATGTATAGTATGTAAGATTTCAATGGTCCAACCAACATCGATTAATTTTTCATTCAGGCAAAAGCTTCTATAAAGTGGCCGGTCCAGGTAAAACAACTGAAAAAACGACAGTCGATGTTGGACTTGCAACTTTATACCATTTTATACCCGCTCCATCCCGCTCCCCCCAGCAGAGAATCTTTGTATAGAGTATAGAGGATAAAGTCGTCAGTCCAGGGAAAATCACTGAAAAAACGACAGTCGATGTTGAACTGGCCACTTTATACCCGCTCCATCCAGCTCCCCGGAGCAGAGAATGCCTCTATAAAGTGGTCAGTCCAGGTAATGTTGGCTTGGCCACTTTATACCCGTTCCATCCCGCTCCCCCGAGCAGAGAATCCCTCTATAAAGTGGCCAGTCCAGGTAAAAACTGAAAAAACAACAGTCGATGTTGGACTGGCCACTTTATACCCGCTCCATCCAGCTCCCCCGAGCAAAAAAACCTGTATAAAGTGGCCAGTCCAGGTAAAACCCTGAAAAAACTACAGTCGATGTTGGACTGGCCACTTTATACCCGCTCCATCCCGCTCCCCCGAGCAGAGCCCCCGAGCAGAGAATAATTCTATAAAGTTGCCAATCCAGGTTAAAAACAACTGAAAAAACAACAGTCGATGTTGGACTGGCCACTTTATACCCGCTCCATCCAGCTCCCCCGAGCAGAGAATCCCTGTATAAAGTGGCCGGTCCAGGTAAAACCACTGAAAAAACGACAGTTGGACTAGCCACTTTATACCCCATTCCGCTCCCCCCAGCAGAGAATTTCTGTATAAAGTGGCCAGTCCAGGTAAAACACGCGAAAAAACAACAGTCGATGTTGGACTGGCCACTTTATACCCGCTCCATCCCGCTCCCCCGAGCAGAGAATCCCTGTATAAAGTGGTCAGTCCAGGTAAAACGACAGTCGATGTTGGACCGGCCACTTTATACCTCATCCCGCTCCCGAGCAGAGAATCCCTGTAGAAAAGTGGCCAATCCATGTAAAACACCTGAAAAAATAACAGTCGATCTTGGACTGGCCACTTTATAGAGAGGGGGGCTCGGCCTCTGGAGAGTATCTGAATATCATTGAATATCCAGAAGCAAAAACGGACGGGAGAACCCAGCTATACTCAACAGATTTACTTTCTGAAACCGTTCAGGTGCACACAAACAGAGATAATACCATTAAATTATTTCAAATTACTAAAAATGGAGATGATAACAGGTATATCCAACATACCTTCCTTTTGAACCCTTTTGAGACCATTTAGATGCATTCGGGGATAATACCATTTAATTTCGCAAAAACGGGGATGAGAACCCAGGTATATTCAATATTCCTGCTTTCTGAAAGTATTCAAACGCAGTGCGAATACATCGATATTGTTAACGACTTCGATATTGATATTTGACTGGCTGTCGGCTTTCTTCGGTTTCGATGTCTCTTGGGCTCTTGGGTTCCCCATCGATGAGATCGATGATATTCCCACAAAGTTTGAACGTGGCCCCTCAACTTTATATACACAATCATGTCGATGCTTCCATCGACGTAATTAATTAAGAAAATTAACCATCGATGTTACAACGATCGTTGTTTGGTAGGAAACCCACATTATAGTGCCACTGTTCAACACAAGTACTACTATTTGGATGTTCGGCATCTCACTTAATAATAACGGGAAGCGTTCACAATTACCCTCAAAAGCCCACATCGACATGTTTTACGTGGCCAGGCGACTTTATACAACGTTGGCTTGTGACTTTATTTATGGCCAAAACATGTTGGATTTCCACTTTATAGACTCCAATCATGTGACCAATCCAGTTTACCAGGTAATTATTGTAAAAAGTCGGCCGCAAAGCATCTAGCGAGCCGTACATGGGATGTCCGAGCATGGTGTGCTTTGTGCATTTTGACTTGGAAATGTGCTTCGCGCCACAACGGCGTGCACTTTTTCATCATCAATAACTTCCAAAAGTGGTCCAAACCTGGTGTGTTTTGTACATTTGACTTCGAGATGTGCTTCGCGCCACAACGGCGTGCACTTTTTCATCATCTCAACTTCCAAAAGTGGTCCGAACCTGGTGTGCTTTGTACATTTTGACTTGGACATGTGCTTCGCGCCACAACGGCGTGCACTGTTTAATCATCATAACTTCCAAAAGTGGTCCGGACCTGGTGTGCTTTGTGCATTTTGACTTAGAAATGTGCTTCGCGCCAAAACGGCGCGCAATTTTTCATCTCTCATCTGACCAGCTGGCTCCGCACCCGCCGCTTTTAGCGAGCCTACTTTTCGACCCTCCGGAGCCACAAATCATTGGAAAAAACAGTTTTTCGCGACTTTCCTGCCGTTTCGCGCACCTGGATCTTCTTTCTTCTGAGGCCTTTTTTTTTTAAGCTTCTTTCTTCTCTTCTCTTCTCTTCTCTGACTCTTCCCATCTCTGCTTTTCATCTGTCCATATTGCCGGAAGTTTGACCTCTAAACTTCCTTCGAAAATTTTGATCAGTTTTCTATATTCGAAGATATTCAAAGTGCTGGCAAATCATGCGTTTCCATGACAGCCGCAGGACGAAAAGCTTCCGCCAGAAGTTCTTCAGGATGGGGGAACATCTGCAAGGGTGGGGCAGGAGTACTAGATTCTGTCCTTGTCGCGGAGCCGTGCGTGAGGGACACTTTTTGATACATTGAAGACAATTGAGGTATATGATGGTAGTCGGCGAGCTGCAGTGTTCAGAGATGTCAACTCACACTGACCGGTGGCGGACGCTTGGACACACAGACAGGATGCATGCTGCTTGAAGTGACATTCACCTGTCTCGTTCCAGCAGTTGCAATTTGAACCGAAATGGATTAATGTGATGCAAGATTGGGTCTTTGAGAAAAACAGGGGCTCTTGTGGATTGTTCCGGTGTTTTAGACAAGCAATTCCAGCACATGGTAATGCTGAGCGACGAGCAGAGTATGTGGTGGACAGTGGTGGACACCTGGGGTCACGCAGTTGGTTGTTGTGAAATTGTTCCTTGTGACAAGTTACAGCGTGCCCCACAGGAGAGACTTCAGAAAGTAAGGCTCCGTGATCGCAAGTATTTGACAATAAACATTGCGCATGTAGTTGGTCATTGTATACTGTGCGTTGTTTACCCTTAGGCCTTAGAATTTCACAATGGAGGCTTGCATGGTACACGCAGGCCATTGTCATTCTCACAACATCTCACAAGACATCTGAGTTTGTCTGCAGGCCGCAGGGCTTTTGGCGAGTAGCGGTCTGTGAATCTAAGTAAATTTCAGGGTCCACCGGCAACAGCTCCCGTCGGAATAGGTCGATCGCTCGATCCCAGGGAAAGAGCAGCAAGTGAGAGGATGTGCGCAGCCAAATGGAGAGCATATGCACCCCGTGACACAATCCTTCAAGACAATTTTTTGGTGCCTGGAGACTGGAGAGTCCCGGCATGTTTTGTGAAACATGCCCTTCCTGCTATTTGCTTCAAACTCTAGGTCCATGCGCTGTGCTCAGGAAAGCAACGTCGTGACATTGCCCAACAATGAGCAACTGTCTCAAAGGACTGATTCTATGGCGGTCAGCTGCGACCAATTGCGGTTACTGGTACGTGGTTTGGGAACAAAAAGAGCCATCACAGGGCATGCTGATGACACAGACAACCAAACCCCAAGTACATCCAAGTACTATATATTATATTGCTGGTGCTGCTTCCACTGCTTCTCTCAATCAATACGCAACTTTCCAGTGTTCAAAACATCATTCATTCACTTAGAAGCAGCCAACTCAGTTGCTGTGAGCAGGCCTCAAACTGGTGCCTAAGGATTCGGATTCTTCCGGCAACGCGTTGGTTAAAATCTGGTGAGGACAACGAGCCACCTCCTTCGGCATGCCTAGCCAGGTTCGATTGCAACGAGCGGGGGTGAATTTTGTGATTCTTCATACTGTTGGGAGATTGCGTGTGAGAAAGGTCGCACCACTCTACTATGATAGTATGTTTCTCAACTTGTATAATTATATATTTGTAATTTGATGTAATTTGTATAGTTAGGATTGGCCAAAAGACATGTTTCGCGAGGCAAACGAATTCACAAGCGGATCAAGGGGATCCAAACAGTCCCTACTGCCTTCCGAGGCTGCCTTCCCATTGCCTATTTTGATTCATGGCTCGCCAAGCTTAGCTAGCTGGAGGCAAGTAGGACAGCAATCAAATGGCTGTTGGGCTGTGTCGAACCATTTATGCAGGCGACCTCCAGCTTCAAAAAGCGTGTGCAAAGAGGAAAGTTCACAAACTCATGATGAAAGCTGCCTGTGTTGGCCTAAACAGGAGTAACAGCTGAAGCAGGCAACTAATTCGAGAGTGTTTGAGAAACTGGGCCTGGTTTTGCCCAACAGAGGGCGCACACACCAAGACATAGATTTTTAGATGGATTTAAAACTTCGAAATTGTTTTAAAGATTCAGTGGCCGGTCAGGGCATAGTAAAGTAATACCAACACCGTAGAAAGCCGTTTGCAGCCTTTGGCCCGGTCTGGCCAGCAAGATCAGGCCGGACTCACGGTGGGGATGGGATTGAACGGGGGGCAAAATGTTGCAAATCAAAACTTATGAAGCGCTGGCATGACTACCTATTTCATGCTGCTTCTATATCTTCTATGAGGGATGGCTGATGCAGGGCTCGAGTTCGATGGCCTGTGGCAACTTCATGATAGCTTGAAAATCTGCACTGCTGGTCTTGCTGGATCTCAACTTGGCACTAGGTTCGCAATCTATATACAGGAACTGTAGGTTATGCTGCATAAGTTATGCCGTTATACTTCAAGACTCAAGACTCGCTATTGGGCCGGTGTGTACACATTAAAACAAAAAACATCAGTTGCCTTGATGGTGTGCCATGATGAAGCCTTGAGCACAGTGTGCCATGATGTGCCATGACTTGCCTGTGGTTGCATGAGCCAGCAAACCCTTCAGGAACTTGCTTCAAGTCTATCCACGAAAGCTGCCGTGAGGGTGCATACCTTACACGCCAAAGAACCATGGCATAGCTTGTCAAACTCACTCTTTTGGCATTCCTTTCAGTGTTCCTTCAGTATTTTTGAATTTGGTCACAGTGCAGAATCTTGTTGACACATGTTTAATGTTTACACCAGCTCTCATAGTTGAGACATGTTGAGACAAGTTGAGATGATGGAGGACCCGCTGTAGGCACAGGAACTGTCCTTTGCTGAGGAGCTCTGACCAATGGAGGATGTCAGCAAGGCTGTTGGGGTAGTATGGGGCATCACGGAAGAGGGTTGTTTCTTTGGTTGCTCTGTTTTGCTACATGTAAAGGACACGCAGACAACAGAACATCAATCGCTGACACTACTTTTTCCTGGCTTTCATTGATCTCCAGCTAGACGACCAATCTGGTTTGAACTTAAGGTGACTTGTTGATCAATGAATCATACCACACTAGGTTCACAGTTCCTACATATTTTTCTGCTCCCTGCGCGCCCTTCTGTTGCCTTAAAGGATCAAGGTTCAGGGTCCAAGGTCCGCGGTTCAACCCAACATCATCCTGGAAGCCTAGACCTCAATCAAAAGATTTGAAGATCAATGGGCAGGTTTTTATCCTTTAAAACTTCAACATCTTTAATTCCAACTCCTCCGACTGCTGCTCAGCCGAATCCAGATCAGTTTCAAGGCGGTTTTGGTCAAGCTGGTCAAGGGGCTGGTCAAGGAGGTGGTGAAGCTGGTTTTGGTGGGCCTCAGCCTGCTGCTCCTCAGGCTGCCCCTCAAGCTCAAGGCCAAGATGGTGCGCAGCCTGGCCCTGCTGCGCAGCCTGCTGACGACGGGTGGCAATGGAACTGAGTAGCTGCATCGCCGCATGCTCCGCCTTCATGATCCTTCATGTCCTGTCAAAATAGATTTAGTTGAGTGATAACTCCAAGGTCCAATGCCCAATTCGATGGTCCAAGGTCCAATGGCCCACCGTCCCCAGTTTAAGCTTCGATCAATAAGTGCGACAGACGTGTGAGGGTGGGCGTGCAAATTTGAAGCGCCTGGTGCGTTGCATCCTATCAACGATGCCTCTTCCACCGCCGGAGAGCATTTTGCGGGATGAAAAAAATTGCAGTGTGCGAATGGCAGAAGTGGCGGAGTTGTGCGGGCAAACTTGGTGTTCAATCATGTTCAATCAACTCATTTTATTCCATCTCTTTTTGTTTCAGACTCCAGACAAGATAAATAGCAGATTTCCAACTTCAGGCTGGGCTGCGTGGCTTCCTGCTTTGACAAGGCCCCATTTCATTTGGCAGTCAAAATTCTTTTTCCTTGCCACATGTGCTAGCTTTTCTGCTTCCGAAGCACAGAAGCCAGGGCAACTCCCCACAGATCAGAGCACCGCGGCTTGCAGGCAAGGCCATTGGAGAATAGGGTTTTTACAACGCAAAATGTCCCTCTTTTATGACATGCGTGCATGGTCACCATATTCCATTTTAGCTGGAATCACATTCTTCCAAGCCCTGCATCTTGCCAGGTACCTGCCAGCAAAGCGGCTGTTTGGGTTTTGTCAGGCGCCATCGTCTCCATGCTGATTACCAATGATTTTGTTTCTCATGTCGCGTTTGGATTTGTTTTCCATCTTTGCTTTAGGGTAAGCAAGGCGGTCCTTCAAGCAGTCAAAGGCCACCAATCGCTGATAGCATTTTGAATCAATTTCGAACTACAGCCATGTTCTGGTGGATTTGCAGCTTGCGCCAGTACCATCGGTCACCTTGTTCGAAGCACCCGAAGGCTTCTGTGCCTGCACGCCCTGTTGATTGCAAAGTCCATTGCTAGCCAAAGCCTAAGAGAGAGTTGAACTTGAGCAGCAGCAGCTGTCAGCACGTTTCAATTTGCAGCAGTTTTCATGGTTGTCGTCATGTCACTGGCCAATCATGCGAAGTTTATTTTGGCACAAGCCACGGTCCACGGTCCAGGGCCCGCTTTTCATTTTAGCCCAGCTGTGCATGGACGCTCCACTGGCATCCAGCTGAGAGATGCAATTGCCCAGAATCTCTGCGTTCAATTCATGGGGTCATTCTGTTTGTTTGGCAGACTGCTTGTAGATCAGATTCCTACTACAATAATTAGGCATCGAATAGCTGGATTTGCTGACCATGACTGCTGTGCTTGCCACATTGTGGCTCTATTAATGTTCCCTCCTGTCTTGTTATTCTTGGTTCTTCTTTTGGCTGTTATTTTGCAGTTGTTGCTGTGGTTGCTCTGGCTGTTGGTGGTTAAACTAGTTTTTTTTCTTGCTGTTGGTGTCGTTGCTGATGTTGTTGTTCTTGTAGCTGTTTTTGTTGGTCATGTCCCCCCACCGTTTTGACATTGTGGTTGTGGTTGTGGTTTTGTCGCTGCTGCTCTTTGTTGCCTGTGCTGCTGTTGTAAATGTGGTTCTTGTTGTAGCTGTACTCGCAGCTACTGCTGCTGCTGTTTCCTTGTTCTTGTTTTGGTTTTTGTTGATGTTTTCCCTAGGATTCAATATAGTCTTTTAATGACCTGAGACAGTCAAGACTTGCTATTGGCTTTGCTGACCAATCCAGTGAAGCCCTGATAGCTTGCGAGAAAAGAGATAAGTCCAAGTGGCGAGTGGCATTAGGTCAGCTTCCGGGCAGGGCTTGCTGCAAAAGACAGCAGATCTTCACATTGCGCCAGTGGGAAGATGTGTGGCGGTTCTTGCGAACCATCCGCAGGTTGGTGCAGCCACGGTCTTTGGGGACTAACTCTTTTGGGGCAAAGCAATTAACCAGCAAAGCTAGCCACAGATAGCAAGCAAACTGGTTGCCAATGCTTATGTTTATGGTCCAGGGTCAAAGGTCCTTGGCACCAGCTCTTGAAAATTCAGCGGGCTCCACTTTTCCAGACCCAAGGAATACATTCGTTTGTGCATGCTGCAAACCGAAGGTCTATTGAGAGTGAAAAAAAGGAGACCATTTCATGCCTCTCAGCTTGTAGACATTCCTTGACTTTGACCTTCAGCCAATACACCTCTGGTTCGTGCAAACCGAGGGTGTATTGTAAGGGATTTTGTCCTATACAATACATGGCAAAAAGAATCACAATTTTGTTGCAATACGCCGTTGGTTCGTGAAAACCATCATGCGCTTGCCTTCCAAGGGCCCAGAGCATACATCCAAAGGTCTGTAGACAATCCAGCATATCAACTCACTTGAACTGGGGCATCTCTGTTATTCAAGGGTTCAGTTTCAAGATTGAAGGGTTAGGAGATACTCACATCATCTCGCGATCAAGCCTTAGGTTCTTGCCTCCAAGGGTCCCAGTCAGCTATGTAATATGTACTGTATATTCAGCTCATAGCTTCGTATAAAGTATTATGAAGTCAATGGTGCCGACTCTGCATTTCCAAGGCCTTCAGTCCATCAGCCAGGGCCAAGAGAATTACCAGCGGCCACGGCAGTCAAGTGCATTGGCTGCAACTGCTGTAGTGCTCGCTGCACAGACAGATTTGCGGCATATGGTGTTGTGACCAAGTTCAGCGGCATATTATGTTGTGAGCCAAGTTCAACAGGGATCAGCCTATAAGCCCAATATTATCCCAGAATTAACAATACCTTGTAATGCTGCAGCTAGCATTGTTGTTACATGTGTGCATGCCTGTTCTCTCAGTCCTTTCTCTTTGGATTTCTGATCCTGAGGGGCATGCTGGCAGAGAGAGGACGGAGATCCAGTTGGAAGAAGAGTAGTCGGGCAGCCGCCAAGGCTGATTTCCTGCAGTTATTTCGAAAGTTTAAGGTGTGCACACAGTGGCAGCCCTCATTTGATAGCAATCTGTGCGATTTCAATTTCTCTGCCGTTGCTAATAATGAGCATGTGATAGCAAGGCTGCGCTGCAATGTGCAGAATAAAACAGCCTGTACAAGCTTAGCGGCTTTACTTTCCGCGGCTTCAGCCTGTCCAGAGATCAGCTTGCAACAGCGCCTTGTTGAATGGAAGTATGCTATATCTAACCTCCTTTGCTAAGTTTGATATGATTTAGTTATGCATCGGACGGTCCTGGTTTTTCAATGTCTCCTTGCTCAGGCATGAGTTGCTGCTTGGCCCCTCTACCGGTCAGGATGCCTTCCTCAGAAAGTTTCCTGACAGGTTAGGGTGTCGGGTCACATCCTTTGATGTGCAGATGCGTGCCTGGAATTCAACCCATTGCCCTTGACGAATCGCTTCACGTTCGAAGATCCAAGATGTTGCCGCTGCGCTGCGAATGCTATGGACTAGGAATGTATTTCTGCGCTTGCCTGGAAAGCTTCCATACTTTCAAGTCACTCATGCGTTTAGAAGCAGCTTTTCCCATGCAGTAACCACAGCAGCGAGCACCATGCATTGAATTGCGGCTATGTGCCCCATGAGAGTTCTTCACATCATTGGTCCCAAAGGGATGCTGATATTCAATGAATGCATGCCGAGGTCAAGGCAAGACCACAGGGACGGTATTTTCTCTTTTGCAGCGCAAGCCTATTACTCCCCCTGCCGTTGTGCAGTTCGGATTTGTAGATCCTTCCCCTGCTACGTGCGTGATGTCAGGCCCCCGGCGTTCTGATTTTGGTGGTGGTCATGATATAGTTGCTGAGCAGCCCGTGTCAGGGTTGGCACAATTCTTCTTGCAGAAGGCCAAGGCAAATGCAAAGATGAGCTTGGCAGAGGCTTTGGTTTCCTTCTTCAAGGAAACCAAGGGCGTTGGGCAGCGGAAACTGTTTCTCCCACCCAAGAATGCGTTTTTCAGGGCTTTGCGTCGCAGTGGCCAGTCCAAGGTCCAAGGCCCAAGAAACTAGGACCTGGCCATAACCACTCCATGTTTCAGGTGCTTGAAGGCATTGGTCTTTCTGAAATAGTCCTGAAGCCAAGGAGGCAACAGGTGATTTGCATTGTTGCTATAGGCTGCTGATTCATGTAACCTTGATGCCATGGCAGCCCGGCGTATAGGGCAAAGAAGATCAAGGCCAACATGGACATCAACGCGTTGACCTTGGGGAAGAGGCTTTGCTTTTGCGCGCAGTTGGTTGATGGACAGGCTTCAGGCATTGTCTTGCGAGAAGATGGCATGTGGAAAGTTGAAAGTGGATCCAGGGCAGCTACTCGGGCAAACAAATAGACAGGGATGACCGCCCAAGCCTCAGCATGGGTTCTTGTTTGCCTACCAAAGTGAATTCAGTTAATTGCATATGCCATCTACATGATTAATCGGTTTCCTTACTTCAAGAATAATAAGGACATTTGATAATGACATGCCCCACTTGTTTCAGGTTCTATTTTTCATCCCTTAGTGACACCTTTGCGTGCCTTAGACTTTGGATATGTCCACCTTTCTTTTCCGGCAGCAAGCTCTTGGGTTGTCTGGGGTTACTTGCTCAATTTTCAGCCATCAGGTTGTTGGCTACCTGCCTTGTTTTGTAAAGTCTGGTGGAATCACTCCAAATGTATGCAAAACTGGTTTTTCAAAGATGCAGTGGTAATGCAGTGGACCAGCCTGGTTTCGTTGTTATCACGCTTGCTACTATACTGGGGATTACAAGCATTCGTTCCCTGGCGGCATGCTTTATCAGTCTAGAAAATGTTCCTTGGGTTTCCTTTTCTAATTTAGGCTGGCCATGAATATTGTCGTTTTGTCTTGGCTGTTGGAGGCCTAACCTTCTCTTATTCCATGTCTCCTTCCTCTTGTATGTTTGTCCCGGCAGCGCAGTGTTGCGGCTGAGGATCTCAAACCTGGATATGGCAGCCAAGCGCCTCATGCCCATCGACATACAGCAACATCTGCAGGCTTTGGGCAGGATTGCCAGCTCCAAGGCCCAGTACAAGGTCCATTGGAGCTTGGCCAGAACATTCGGTTTCGCTTGTTGTGCGGAGCAGGTGACACCATGGATTGGACAAACACGGGCTTCAAGGTGTCGGTGTTCTTAGTCATTGATATGTCAAAAGATTGACGCAATTTAAAGGCATTTTGAATGAGGTCATTTATGGTTCAAATGCCCTCATTACTACTTATTGATTTTTAAGGTCTAGTCATGGTCGAACCTAAGCTTGGGAATGATTTTTTGCAAGCGTTCATTGTCAAAAATAAAACCACTACCGTCCACTTTTCTGGCAGAAAACACAGTAAGTAAGCATGTGTGGCAAGGAACGGCACCAATGCGAAGATGTTCGGCACTTGGAGCGGCTTGAGCGCAGATGAGAGCACGAAGCAAGTGCCGGCACATTTGAAGGCAGTTGCTGGGGCAACAGCTTGGCCAAAGTTGAAGAAGTTTGTTTTAGAGGTTGATACGCAGGTCGTTGTAGTTGCCTCATGCAAGGCGATCCAAGCACTCCAGATTGTTGATTTCAACCCTTCCAAGCGTTTCAAGGTCCGAGGTCCAGGGTCCTGAGTCTTCAGTTTTTTGACTATTATAGTAGTTCCGTGAGGATATGAAGCGTCCATAAGCTGAGGAACTTTTGCTTTCATTCCGCTCGAAGCCACCTAGCCAGCAAGAGAGTCCTAGTGCAAAAGAATCATTCTGGCTTAGATGAAAGTTTTAGCTGCCCGCCAAGGCAGCTGGATTGGGCACCTTTCTGTGAGAGCAACTGGCCCTCCAGGGTCCAAAATCACAAAAATGCATTTTTCAAGGGTGTTTTGCAGGTATTCAATGGTGTTTTGCAGGTAGCTACTTTTCAAGATTTGCTGTTGTGACAGCCGTTTCTTGTTGCTGCTTGATTGGGCCTTCTCAAAGTCCAAGGTCCACAGGAGGCACAACACATGCAGCCCCCTTGATGCCATGTGTAAATCTTCCTTGCCTGCAGCAAAGCCAAGACTTCGACTCCGATGCAAAACTGCGATAGTTCAAAAAGCTGCTCCTAGCCCTGCTGGCAAGACCCGGCATTCACCCACCAGGCGCAGATTGGCAATCAAGCAACAGCTGGTGCTGAAGGCAAGAAAAGCATTCGCCTTGTTCCTCATGGATAACACACGTGTCAAAAAGGGTGCTTTGAAAATCTTTGAAAAAGGAACACATGGAAGACATGAAAAGAGTGGCCAAGCTATGGACAGGGTTCACTGAACCTGAAAAGGCTCCTTGCAATGAGAAGAGCCCCCAAGAATTCCAAGCAAAGAGGGATGCGCTGATGCATCTAGGTCTTGATCCTCGGCCACAGGCAGGCAAAGCTACCTGCAAGGCTGTTGGGGCGCCTTTGCAGACTTGAGGAAGAAGTCAAGAATGTCAAGAAGTTTACACAGTGACAGACAAGGAGGGTGTTCCTCTGTTGGGCAGCGGATCCTATGGCAAAGTGTTTTGCGCTTACACCAGCATGGGCTGGTCTTGTGCCATCAAGGTGTATCGTAGCCGGGATGCGAAGCATGAGGCCGCCTACGAAGCCGCCACCTACAAAAAATTAGACAAGCTGCTGCCATCGCAGACGCTGTGATGCTCTGAGCTGTAGGAGCTCAGGCTGCGCGACTTTGGCATGTCAGAGCCTGTGAGAGCATCCATGTTCCAAGGTCCAAAGCGCATCGTCCAAGGTCCAGGGTCCACCATCCAACCTGCGAAAGCTGAATGCCGGCTCCACCAGTTGGTTGATCCTTCGCAGGCCTTGCCAAAGGATTCGCAGGCAACGAGCTCAGCCACGATTTTGCGAATATGTCGCATCTCAGTATCGACCACTAGAGAGCTTTGGCATGCGGGCGCTGATTCGCATGCCTTCGGAGCAGCTTTGGCCAAGGCAGTTGATGTATGTTTTTTTGGCTGCGTTGTCTTTTGAGATCAATGCAGGAAAAGTTCTCATGCATCCAAAGGATCGAAGGCAGATGTCTTCCAGGCAGGCCTTTGCTAATTGATACATAAGTTGGCCAGAGATGAGCGCTTCTCCCTATCATCATCGCCAAGGACTGTTCAGTAGTAAGTATTGGCATGCTCGCCTTGCTGCCTGTGGCATGTGGCATGCTGTGATCCTAGCTGCCTGTAGTCCGGAACCGAAGGCGACTGGATGACGTCAGCTGAAGCTGCCTCACAGCGTAACAAGTGAGAGTTGCTCGGTTTTCTTTCTGGGAACCAGCTTCCTGCACATGAAAGCTGGCAGGGGAGGGGAGTAACTATTATTGACTTGCCGTTGCCATCAGGTTCATGGTTCAAGGTCCATGGTCCATGCTGTTCATGATCACTCATGTCTACATTGTGGGTTGCCAATGAAGGCCAATTAGCAGGAGAGTAATAATCCTTAACTTAGTTCGGGCTTGCGGACATTGGGAATCATCCAAGCAGCTTTGTCAGACATGTATGGGTTTGGCAGGCGAAAGGGTGCATTACATGTTTGTCAGGTGCTTTGCGCTTTTCTAGCTGTTTGAACCCAAACCAAATGTTCCATACATCGTCTGCTTCTCGTCTCCGCAATGTCTGGCGATTCTGCAGTCGACTCCATGTCCGCAATTAGCATCAATTAGCCATTTTGGCTCAAGCTGCTTGAGCCCAAACCAAATGTTCCATATACCGTTTGCTTCTTGTTTCCGCAATGTCTGGCGATTCTGCAGTCGACTCCATATTGTCCATAGCTGCTGCTGAACAATATCTCCGTGCTCAAGGTTTTGATGTTCCTGGTGATCTGGCTGGTTTACGCACGGACGAAATTGCAGCAGTTCTTTCCCCAATTGGCGGCAATCTTAGAAATAGAACGGGGCTCCGATATTTTGACCCGGGCAATGTTCTTCCACCCAGAAAACAGAACCCTTCAACTGGCCACATTCCAGTGGCAGCTCGCCCGTCTTGCACACCAAGCCGACCAATGATGCAGATATGAGCAGCCCTTCGCCCAGATCGAATTGAAACAATTGCGCTCATCTTGGTCAGCGAGGTCGTGGTCCCACACTGGTCTACACTCTGATCGCAATTTTAGGCTTTGCCCTGAATCGGCGGCCAGCCTGGCAGTCTGCCTTAGCTGCAGCTTTGGAAGGCCAGTTTGAGTTTAGAACATTGGCTGCGGCTGCGGCCCTTCGTTCATTCTGACGGTTTGGTGCGGTCGTTGGCTGGTCTGGTTCTAGTATCAATGACCCATGAGGCCGCGCCGGGCTTAACGATCCCCAAGTTCAAAGCGAACTTGCTCGGGGACATGGCAACACTTAGAACTTGTTCCGCACTGGTGGCTGTTGCAACCTAATATGCGCATTTCCAACGTCATCACAGCGTTGGGGGAGCGATGTTGTCACTGAAACAGCATTGGGGTTTGCTCTTTCATTGTGTATTTTGTTTTCCACCCATGTTATGTAGGCAACTCGTTACATCCCTGCGCGCAATATAGAAAGAAGTGCTTGCCGATCACTAGCAGAGATGTACAAAAAGATTCTTGCGGCGCTGAATTTTGCATCATTCCGGAATAATTCCATTTTCCGATTTTCAACGCAACAAATAAGTGCCACCCACTAATTCATTTCGAATTGACGTCCTGTCTCTTGCATGCTTGGTGCTGCGGAGGCAGAAGCGGGTTTACGATTTGCAGCATAGCTGGCGAGAAAGCAGGGGCCAAAACGATTCGTCCATGGTCCGCGGTCCATGGTCCAACTTTTTTTGCAGCCTCGTATAGGCAGAAGGCCTTGCCCTAATAGAAGCGCTGGACAGGCCAACGCATTGCCGTGACAAACAAGCTCTTGCAGACACCAACGGTCATGTTTTGCAGATAACCCAAAATCAATCAAAACGCCAGCATATGCTTAAAATTTTGAGGGGCCAGCCGAAGCACGAATCCAGCAAACATAGCTGCCCTACCAGTGCTATACCTCAGTGCAGCGAAGAAGATCCAAGACCCGCATGAAAGTGCAGGCCTCTTCTCCTGTCCAGACTTTGTTGGAATCTCCTCAGGACCGGGTGAAGTGGAGCCGAAGGGCTGGGCTTTGAAATGGTTAGAGCCATTTGAGCTGCTAGACGGCGTAGAATTCAACAACATTCATTGGCTGCTCATAAAATCGATGCGACGCTGATTGTTTCTTTTTTTCATTCTGCAGACTTTCCAACCTTGTGAGTCATGTAAACCTCACTGTTGCTGCTTGTAGGACCTGGTAGGACCTGATAGGTGGTTACATAGTGGTGTTCCCCAAGACCTTAAGAAATGGTGATGCATGTGCCGTGGTCTTGCAGGAGCAGATCAAGCTAGAGCTTTTTAGGCCCTGATTCTCCACACGGAAAATGCGTGAAAATGCTATGCAAGATGTGCGAACAATGCGGTGGAGGGTATTCGAAGGTAAAAGGCTATGGATTTTGCCACCTGAATCATTCAATTTATGGCAATCCAACTTTCAGATACCACACTGAATCCCGTACCCATTTTTGTTTAGTTTTGACTTTTATTTTTTTTTTTAAAAAAATATGTTTTTATATATCGTGAACATTTATGAACATTGTTTTCCCTGCTGCTGCCCTGCATTGCGGCAGGCACCGCATCGACATGGAGCGTCTCATCTCTTCAAATATGAAGGCGAGAATTTAGATCAAATAAGATGAAATAAGAGCATTGCAGATCTTTAGATGGGTCAAACGTAACATCTGGAACAAAGTTTCCCGGAGAATAGCGGCAATCCCAGATACCTGGTTGCTATTGGTTACTTCTCCTTGCCTTGACTCAGATTGGATGCCTGGCTGTACCAACTCATACCAACGCCCATTGTGGTGGCCATGTTTCCTTTGGCCTGCCTTAGGTGATGTCAGAACCTGATATTGCGCCGGCCTCCCAGACAGACTAGCAGACTATGTTTATATATATATATATATGTATATGACTAATTAACATATATATACATATAGCGACGGACAATCACTTAGAACATTTTTTGGAAAATATTTTTTGAGCACACTGGGAGCTATGTTTTAGAACATGCGAAAGTCACTGCAGTTAGAACATCCCAAGACATTACAACATACATATACTTCAAAATATTCATTGCATAATTATATTTATACGAACGCAACGTTAACAATCACCTGTGGAGACCCCCACACTTATAACATGCCAGATGCATGCTATTGTAAGGGAAACTGATGTTGATGCTAAGTTTCGTAGTTGAATTCCAAGGGGGTATTTGAAATTAGGTTGAGAAGCTTCCCCTTAAATAATCAAATTCAGACCTTAATCGGATAAACTGCAATTTTGCATCTCAAAATCCGTGAATTTCCCTTAGAAAAACATCATCAACATATTACCAAAAATTGGATTCCGAAGCTTTCCCCTAATATTAAAATCACAAACACATTGTTTGAATAAAGAATATTTTTTGTCAGAAGCGATCAAAAAACACTCTGCTTTAAAAAAATCGAATGAACATATTGCCAAAAGTCGGATTCCAAAGCCATCCAGTAATAAAACAACTCTTCTTGTCAAGGATGAGAGGTTGCAGCTGAAAAGTAACATTGAAGTGAGCTTCGAGCCTCAGGCTTCATAGGGTTCTCACTCGCGCCCGAACTCGCAAGGGCAGGATGGATTGGTAAGGGGAAAGGGGAAGAAAAAAATAGGTTCCTCAAGGTTCTCCAATAGGTGGGGTACGCCCCACTGTTAGAACATCTATTTCCCCGTTGGTTTCCTGGAACTGCTCATGTCCAGACAAAAGGCTTTAGAGTCAGCAGGTGTTGAAATGAACGAAAAAGCTGTAGGATGTTAAAATTCAGTTAAGGCATTGTGCAAGTATACAAAATCAGCATCAGGCGGGGGGAAGCTCACATGTAGAACATCTCTCTCACCATGAGGTTATCCCAAAACAACTTTTTTCTTCAGGATGAAGGCTTGGAAGCGGAAAGCAAAGTTGAAATGAGTTTCAAATCTCAGGTTTCGTAGAGTAGACGGGCTCACCAAGGTTCTCCAATAGGTGGGGGACACCCCACACTTAGAACATCTATCTCCTCTTTGGTTTCCTGAAACTGTTCATGTCTAGACAAGAGGTTTTAGAAGCAGCAGGAATCAGCAGGAGTTGAAATTCAAGAAAGAGCTGTAGGATGTTGAAATTCAGTTAAGGCATTGTGCAAATATACAAAATCAGCATCAGGTGGGGGAGAGCTCACACATAGAACATCTCTCTCAGAATGAAGCTATCCCAGAACAACTTGTTTCTTCAGGATGAAGGGTTGGAAGCGGAAAGTAAAGTTGAAATAAGTTTCAAGTCTCAGGTTTCGTAGAGTAGACAGGTTCA
This sequence comes from Cladocopium goreaui, assembly GCA_947184155.2. Lineage (NCBI taxonomy): Eukaryota > Dinophyceae > Suessiales > Symbiodiniaceae > Cladocopium > Cladocopium goreaui. Next base: position 104,941 of record CAMXCT020000137.1, on the reverse strand, counting down.
CCAAGGTTCTCCAATAGGTGGAGAAAGCCCCGCACTTAGAACATCTATCTCCCCTTTCGGTTTCCGAAACAGTTCATGTCTAGACAAAAGGTTTTAGAGTCAGTCAGCAGGCGTTGAAATGAAAGAAAGAGCTGTAGGATGTTGAAATTCAGTTGAGGGAATGTGCAGGTATACAACATCTGCATCAAGTGGGAGGAAGCTCGCACTTAGAGCATCTATCTCTCTCATCATGAGGTTATCCCAAAACAACTTTTTCTTTCAGGATGAAGGGTTGGAAGCGGAAAGTAAAGTTGAAATAAGTTTCAAGCCTCAGGTTTCGTGGAGTAGTTGGGCACCAAGGTTCTACAATAGGTGGGGGACACCCCACACTTAGAAGATCTATCTCCGCTTTGGGTTACTGAAACGGTTCATGACTAGACGAAAGGTTTTAGAGTCAGCAGGCAGGATGCTGACATTCAGTTGAGGGATTGTGCAAGTATACGAAATCAGCATCGAGTGCGAGGAAGGTCACTATTAGAGCATCTATCATCTATCTCTCTCACCATGAGGTTATCCCAAAACAGCTTTTCTCCTACAGGATGAAAGGTTGGAAGCGGAAAGTAAAGTTGAAATGAGTGTCAAGTAGAGAAGCCGGGTTCACCAAGGTTGTCCAATAGGCGGGGGAAGCCCCGCACTTAGAAGATCTATGTCCGCTTTGGGTTCCTGAAGCTGTTCATGTCTAGACAGAAGGTTTTCGAGGCAGCAGGAGTTGAAATAAAAGAAAGAACTGTAGGATGTTGAAATTCAGTCGAGGGGTTAGGCAAGTATACAAATTCATCATCAGATGGGGGAAGCTCGCACTTAGAACATGTCTCTCACCTTGAGATTTTACTAAAAGCAACTTTTTCGAGATGAAGGCTTGGAAGCGGAAAGAAAAGTTGAAATAAGTTGTCAAGTCTCAGGTTTCGTAGAGTAGACAGGTTCACCAAGGTTCTCCAATAGGTGGGGGAACCCCGCGCCTAGAAGATCTATCTCCGCTTTGGGTTTCTGAAACTGTCAATGTCTAGACAAGGTTTTAGAGTCAGCAGGAGTTGAAATGACAGAAAGAGCTGTTGAAAATTGAAATCAATTCAGGGACTGTGCAAGTATACAAAATCAGCATCAAGTGGGAGGAAGCTCAAACTTAGAGCATCTATCTCTCTCACCATGAGTTCATCCCAAAACAACTTTTTTCTTCAGGATGAAGGGTTGGAAGCGGAAAGTAAAGTTCAAATGAGTTTCAAGTCTCAGGTTTCGCAGAGTAGACGGGTTCACCACCGTTCTCCAATAGGTGGGGAAAGCCCCGCACTTAGAACATCTATCTCCGCTCTGGGTTACTGCAACTGTTCATGTCTAGACTCTAGACAAAAGGTTTTAGAGTCAGCAGGAGTTGAAATGAAAGAAAGAGCTGTAGGATGTTGAAATTCAGTTAAGGCATTGTGCAAGCATACAAATTTAGCATCAGGTGGGGGCAAGCTCACACATTCAATATTTTTTTAATATTGGGGTTATCCCAAAGACCACTTTGTTTCTTCAGGATGAAGGGTTGGAAGCGGAAAGTAAAGTTGAAATATGTTTCAAGTCTCAGGTTTCGTAGAGTAGACGGGTTCACCAAGGTTTTCCACTAGGTGGGGGCGGTGGGGGACACCCCACACTTAGAACATCTATCTCCCCTTTGGGTTACTGAAACTGTTCATGTCTAGACAGAAGGTTTTAGAGTCAGCAGGTAGGATGCTGACATTCAGTTGAGGGATTGTGCAAGTATACAAAGTCAGCATCAAGTGCGAGGAAGGTCACACTTAGAGCATCTATCTCTCTCACCATGAGGTTATCCCAAAATAACTTTTCTCCTACAGGATGAAAGGTTGGAAAAAGAAAGTAAAGTTGAAATGAGTTTCAAGTCTTAGGTTTCGTAGAGAAGCCGGGTTCACCAAGGTTGTCCAATAGGCGGGGGAAGCCCCGCACTTAGAAGATCTATGTCCGCTTTGGGTTCCTGAAACTGTTCATGTCTAGACAGAAGGCTTTCGAGGCAGCAGGAGTTGAAATAAAAGAAAGAACTGTAGGATGTTGAAATTCAGTCGAGGGGTTAGGCAAGTATACAAATTCAGCATCACATGGGGGAAGCTCGCACTTAGAACATGTCTCTCACCTTGAGATTTTACTAAAAGCAACTTTTTCGAGATGAACGCTTGGAAGCGGAAAGTAAAGTTGAAATAAGTGAAATAAGTTTCAAGTCTCAGGTTTCGTAGAGTAGACAGGTTCACCAAGGTTCTCCAATAGGTGGGGAAAGCCCCGCACTTAGAACATCTATCTCCCCTTTCGGTTTCCGAAACAGTTCATGTCTAGACAAGAGGTTTTAGAGTCAGTCAGCAGGCATTGAAATGAAAGAAAGAGCTGTAAGATGTTGAAATTCAGTTAAGGGTTTGGGCAAATACAAACTCAGCATCAGGTGGGCGAAAGCGCACACATAGAACATCTGTCTCAGAATGAAGCTATCCCAAAACAACTGTTTTCTTCAGGAAGAAGGCTTGGAAGCGGAAAGCAAAGTTGAAATGAGTTTCAAGCCTCAGGTTTCGTAGAGTAGACGGGTTCACCAAGGTTTTCCAATAGGTGGGGGACACCCCGCACTTAGAAGATCTATGTCCGCTTTGGGTTCCTGAAACTGTTCATGTCTAGGCAAAAGGTTTTAGAGTCAGCAGGAATTGAAATGAAAGAAAGAGCTGTAGGATGTTGAAATTCAGTTAAGGCAATGTGCAAGTATACACATTCAGCATCAGGTGGGGGGAAGCTCACGCTTAGAACATCTCTTTCACCATGAGGTCATCCCAAAACAACTTTTTCCTTCAGGATGAAGGCTTGGAAGCGGAAAGCAAAGCTGACATGAGTTTCAAGTTTCAGGTTTCGTAGAGTAGACGGGATCACCAAGGTTTTCCAGTAGGTGGCACACCCCACACTTAGAACATCTATCTCCTCTTTGGGTTCCTGAAACTGTTCATGTCTAGACAGAACGCTGTCGAGTCAGCAGGAGTTGAAATGAAAGAAAGAGCTGTAGGATGTTGAAATTCAGTTAAGGCATTGTGCAAGTTTACAAATTTAGCATCAGGTGGGGGGAAACTCACACCTAGAACATCTCTCTCACCATGAAGTTATCCCACGACCACTCTGTTTCTTCAGGATAAAGGTTTGGAAGCGGAAAGTAGGGTTGAAATTGTCAAGTCTCAGGTTTCGTAGAGTAGACCGGTTCACCAAGGTTCTCAGATTGGAGGGGGAAGCCCCGCACTTAGAACATCTATCTCCCCCTTGGGTTCCTGGAACTGTTCATGTGAAGACAAAAGGTTTTTGAGTCAGCAGGCGTTGAAATGAAAGAAAGAGCTGTAGGATGTTGAAATTCAGTTCAGGGATTGTGCAAATATACAAAATCAGCATCAGGTGGGGGAGAGCTCACACACAGAACATCTCTCTCAGAATGAAGCTATCCCAGAACAACTTGTTTCTTCAGGATGAAGGGTTGGAAGCGGAAAGTAAAGTTGAAATAAGTTTCAAGTCTCAGGTTTCGTCGAGTAGACAGGTTCACCAAGGTTCTCCAATAGGTGGGGAAAGCCCCGCACTTAGAAGATCTATGTCCGCTTTGGGTTCCTGAAACTGTTCATGTCTAGGCAAAAGGCTTTCGAGCCAGCAGGAGTTGAAATGAAAGAAAGAGCTGTAGGAAGTTGAAATTCAGTTGAAAGATTGTGCAAGTATACAAATTCAGCATCAGGTGGGGGGAAGCTCACACATGGAACATCTCTCCCACCATGGGGTTATCCCAAGACCACCCTGTTTCTTCAGGATGAAGGGTTGGAAGCGGAAAGTAAAGTTGAAATAAGTTTCAAGTCTCAGGTTTCGTAGGGTAGACGGGTTCAACAAGGTTCTCCAATAGGTAGGAGTACCCCGGGCTTAGAAGATCTATCTCCGCTTTGGGTTTCTGAAACTGGTCATGTCTAGACAACAGGTTGTAGAATGTTGTAGAGTCAGCAGGTAGGATGTTGAAATTCAGTTGAGGGATTGTGCAAGTATACAAAATCTTCATCAAGTGGGAGGAAGCTCACACTTAGAGCATCCATCTCTCTCATTATGAAGTTATCCCAAAACTACTTTTTTCTGCAGGATGAAGGCTTGGAAGCGGAAAGCAAAGTTGAAATGAGCTTCAAGTCTCAGGTTTCGTCGAGTAGACGGGTTCACCAAGGTTCTCGAATAGGGGGGTAAGCCCCACACTTAGAAGATCTATCTCCGCTTTGGGTTCCTGAAACTGCTCATGTCTAGACAAGAGGTTTTAGAGTCAGCAGGAGTTGAAATGAAAGAAAGAGCTGTAGGATGTTGAAATTCAGTTGAAAGATTGTGCAAGTATACAACATGGAATATTTTTTTTTATAATGGGGTTATTCCCAGACCACCCTGTTTCTTCAGGATGAAGGGTTGGAAGCGGAAAGTAAAGTTGAAATAAGTTTCAAGTCTCAGGTTTCGTAGAGTAGACGGGTTCACCAAGGTTCTCAGATAGGTGGGGGAAGCCCCACACTTAGAACATCTAATTATTTATTTCCTCTTCGGGTTCTGAAGTTGTCCATGTCTAGAAAAAGAAATTTAGAGTCAGCAGGCGTTGAAATGAAAGAAAGAGCTGTAGGATGTTGAAATCATTTCAGGGATTCGGCAAATATACAAAATCAGCATCAGGTGGGGGAAGGCTCGCACTTAGAACATCTCTCTCAGAATGAAGCTATCCCAAAACAACTTTTTTCTTCAGGGTGAAGGGTTGGAAGCGGAAAGTAAAGTTGAAATAAGCTTCAAGCCTCAGTTCTCCTAGAGTAGACGGGCTCACCAAGGTTCTCCAATAGGTGGGGTAAGCCCCGCACTTAGAAGATCTATGTCCGCTTTGGGTTCCTGAAACTGTTCATGTCTAGGCAAAAGGTTTTAGAGTCAGCAGGAATTGAAATGAAAGAAAGAGCTGTAGGATGTTTAAATTCAGTTAAGGCATTGTGCAAGTATACAAATTTAGCATCAGGTGGGGGGAAGCTCACGCATGGAACATCTCTCCCACCACTGTTTCTTCAGGGTGAAGGGTTGGAAGCGGAAAGTAAAGTTGAAATAAGTTTCAAGTCTCAGGTTTCGCAGAGTAGACGGGTTCACCAAGGTTCTCCAATAGGAGGGGGAAGCCCCGCACTTAGAACATCTATCTCCCCTTTGGGTTCCTGAAAGTGTTCATGTCTAGACAAACAAATTTAGAGTCAGCAGGATTTGAAATGAAAGAAGGAGCTGTAGGATATTGAAGTTCAGCTGAGGGATTGGCAAGTATACAAAATCTGCATCAAGCTGGGGGAAGCTCACACTTAGAGCATCCATCTCTCTCACTATGAAGTTGTCCCAAAACAACTTTTTTCTGCAGGATGAAGGCTTGGAAGCGGAAAGCAAAGTTGAAATGAGCTTCAAGTCTCAGGTTTCGTCGAGTAGACGGGTTCACCAAGGTTCTCGAATAGGGGGGTAAGCCCCACACTTAGAAGATCTATCTCCGCTTTGGGTTCCTGAAACTGCTCATGTCTAGACAAGAGGTTTTAGAGTCAGCAGGAGTTGAAATGAAAGAAAGAGCTGTAGGATGTTGAAATTCAGTTAAGGCATTGTGCAAGTATGCAACTTTAGCATCAGGTAGGGGGAAGCTCATACCTAGAACATCTCCCTCACCATGAGGTTATCCCATGACCATTCTGTTTCTTCAGGCTAAAGGTTTGGAAGTGGAAAGTGAAGTTGAAATAATTGCCAAGTCTCAGGTTTCGTAGAGTAGACGGGTTCACCGAGGTTCTCAGACAGGGGGGGAAGCCCCACACTTAGAACATCTATTTATTTCCCCTTCGGGTTCCTGAAGTTGTCCATGCCTAGAAAAAAACAAATTTAGAGTCAGCATGAGTTGAAATGAAAGAAAGAGCTGTAGGATGTTGAAATCATTTCAGGGATTGGGCAAATATACAAAATCAGCACCAGGTGGGGGAAAGCTCACACATAGAACATCTCTGTCAGAATGAAGTTATCACAAAACAACTTTTTTCTTCAGGGTGAACGGTTGGAAGCGGAAAGTAAAGTTGAAATAAGCTTCAAGCCTCAGTTCTCGTAGAGTAGACGGGTTCACCAAGGTTCTCCAATAGGTGGGGTAAGCCCCGCACTTAAAAGATCTATCTCCGCTTTGGGTTGCTTGAACTGTTCATGTGAAGACAAAAGGTTTTTGAGTCAGCAGGAGTTGAAATGAAAGAAAGAGCTGTAGGACCCCCGTCGGGGGTACCTAAATAGAATGAGGGGGCTGGAGCCCCTTTTAAAATAAAAAATAAAAATTAAATGAAATTAAAATGGGTCAGACCCCAGCATTTTATTTTGTGGGTGCATTTTATTTTTTGAGGTGCCTAACCCATCAAGTTAACTGACAGAGATAGCATGATAGCAAAGCTGCACAGCTGTGAACGGTCTGATCATTTTGTGAAACATTCCAGAGATTTGGAATTACTTGGACATTAACTTCGAAAATGGGTTGGCCCCCCTCATTTTCTGGCCCCCCTCATTTTCTATTGCCTTCCTTGGTCAACAAAAGACACACGGGCAGCTTACAGCAGCCAATGAGATTTCAGTTATTTGTATCTTTTCTAGAAACCGTCCAGATGTCAGAAGTGGAACCAATTATATATATATATATTATATTGATCGAAATCCGCGCAATTTTTCCTTCCTGTTGGCACGTGAAAAGGCTAAACAAGACTGAACAAAACTAAAAAAGATCAACCAATCAAATAAGGAAACAATGTAAAGGACTAAACAAGACTAAGCAAGACTAAACATGGTTAAAACCAATCAAATAAGGAAACAAGACAAAACAAGATCAACCCAAAAGAAAATGCCGGAACCCGAGGTCCAACAGTTGCATAACGTAGGTCCAACAGTGGCCAGGTGGAGGGTGCCTGACCTGACGTCATTTTCTTTTTGTACCTGTCCATTGTATTTTGCTTGGGTTTTCCTATCTTACCATATGCCCTCTCATTTTATTCTCATTTTGTCCTTAGGCCCCTGCATTTTATTTTATTTTTTTAGGGGTTCCACCCCCCTGGCAACAGACGAGGGTCTGTAGGATGTTGAAATTCAGTTAAGGCATTGTGCAAGTATACAACTTTGGCATCAGGTGGGGGGAAGCTCACGCATGGAACATCTCTCCCACCACTGTTTCTTCAGGGTGAAGGGTTGGAAGCGGAAAGTAAAGTTGAAATAAGTTTCAAGCTTCAGGTCTCGTAGAGTAGACGGGTTCACCAAGGTTCTCGAATAGGTGGGGGAAGCCCCGCACTTAGAACATCTATCCACCCTTGGGTTCCTGAAACTGTTCATGTCTATACAGAAGGCTTGCGAGCCAGCAGGATTTGAAATGAAAGAAAGAGCTGTAGGATGTTGAAATTCAGTTAAGGGATTGTGCAAGTCTACAAATTCAGCATCAGGTGGGAGGAAGCTTCCTCAATTGCAGCTAGTCCCACAGATGAATACAGGACTCTCACAAATAAATTAAATAAGTGAATAAATCTCTAAATGGATAAACAATAATACGTAAGTGACTAAGTGTCTGTGTATATGTGTATATTTATATTAATATTACAGTTTTATTTATTAATCAGTACTATTTTTGTTTTCAATGCAAATAGATAAAGCAAGTTCTATGCGTGAGGCCTTGCCCCGGGTCCCATGGTAGCATTTCAAAGGCATTCACTCAGTAGAGAATAGCATGGACAGCAAACACAAGAATGTTGAGCGAGCCGTTCTTTAAGTGATATTATGTGTTGGGAGCCAGGGTCAGTTGCTAGAGCCTCACACTTAGAACATCAATCAACCTACATATAGGGTGTTCTAACTGTTTGTTCTCTGGATGTTCTAAGTGTGGGGGTTGTTTTATGTTCTAAGTGTGGGACTCGAAAATTTGGGAAGTTTGACGTTCTACGTGATTGTCCGGCACTGAATATACATACATACATACATACATACATACATACATACATACATACATACATACATACATACATACATACATTTAATGGATGTAATATTTTGAAGAAAATGATAGATCAGGTGAGTATAGGTGAGTAGTTCGGATGCCACTAGAATCGTTTGTAATGAAAGTCTGCACCTCCCAGCAAGATACTTCAAGTGGCTTGTGTCGCGCGTGCGAGGATCCCTGTCACTCCCAGACGGCAAAAATCAAAACCAGTGATCTCACCTCAAGGTGACTTGCAGGACTGCCACTACCATTATTGGACTCACCCGTTTGACACACATGGCAGTGGCATGCTATCACCATTTGTGGAATTTGGATAGCTTCTGAATGTGTCTGATGTTGGCAAATCTGGAAACAAGGGCACATTGGCGCGGAGATGCACGGGGTCTTGATCCTAATGGTGGGACAGCCATCAAAGTTTCAGCTGGAGCTGGTCAGCTGGTTGCGCTCAGGAGTTTCCCTTTGACAATGCGACCTGCGCGCCCCCGGAGCCAGCTGCATCATTCTCACCTTCGCAGGTACTTTTCTGCGAAGATGACAGCATGGGCTCGAAGATTGCCAGACGCATGGCTGAACAATGTTCAACACGTTGGCCGCAGCCAGCAATAGTTCCCCGTAAGAATAGTCGTAGATGCAACTTTTCGAATTCCTTCAGCTGCTGTTTCCGATTCGCTACCTTTGTCATAACGACCAGTTCATGACGTAAAAATGTTTATCAAACATTTTGGCTGGTAGTTGTGCTTCAAGGATCTTCGGGCATGCTGTTCCATCCCAACAGCAAATCGTGGGACATAACATGAATATACATTAATTAAAATTATGACATGGATTCCGGTATGGATTCCAATGATTCGTGGCATGTTACGATCGCAACATGATGTTCCAAAGCATGGAGGAAGAGGACGCTGCAGCAGCCTCTGCAGCCAGGAAACGGAGAACGGAACAAATGTTTCGAAGAATGAACAGCGCGACGCCCGGCAAGGAATGCGTTGAACGCACGGCATTTGGTCTCTTTCAGGACACAGGCCACGAGTATCCATAAGTTACAACGGCCATGATATGCAACATGCAATAACCATCATAGTGTCGTCGGTTCAGAAAAAGGAGGAAACAGTTGGAAACTGGTCGCCAAACCACGGTCCACGCTCCACTGGATGAGCATAGGCTATTGTAGGCTGTCAGAACATGTCAGAAATAAAAGCCCAGGGCCCCAGGGCACCACTGATTTCGTCCATGCAGCACACCACCCCATGTCGAGATTGCCAACAAAACAATACAATACCCAATTTTTTGGTAACATTCCTAGAGCGATGACTGGCTGTCCTGTTCATCATATTCTATAAGGACCCAATCAGAAATATCGACTCCAGCTACAGACAAGCGCTTCAAGCTGGCAACTGTCGTGCGCAGCTCCTCGGCTAAAGGAGCAGATGTGACTAGGACGGGTCCAGCATTGCAATCTTCCCGCGTTTGAATCGGCTGGGGTTGTTTTGCCAGTCTGGTCCACAATCTTTGACCCACTATCGAAGGAAGTTTCGAAGTCAAACTTCCGACAATTTGAAAAGCAGAGGTGGGAAGAATCAGAGAAGAGAAGAGAAGAAGAAAGAAGATCAGAGAAGAGAAAGAGTCAGAAGATGTCAGAAGAAAGAAGTTGCAGGTGCGAAAAGGTACAAAGTCGCGATCCACTGAGTTTTTCCTTTGGGGCTCCGGAGGGTCGAAAAGTCTCGCCAAAGCGGCGGGTGCGGAGCCACCTGGCGAGATGAGAGATGACAAATTGCACGCCGCTGTGGCGCAAAGCAGATTTCGAAGTTAAAAAGCTAAAGACAACGCACGTCCGGAGCGCTTTTGGAAGTTGCCCAAAAGATCAAGTTAGGCAATTTCGTGCCTAATAGTTAGTTCCTTATTTCCTAGTTAGGTAGGTAATTTTAAAGGTAAACATGTAACCTAATTTGAAGGTAATTCGGCACGTGGGGTTGAAAGTTTGCGTTCAAACTTGCGAGGGGAGGTTGAAAGTTTGCGCGCAAACTTGCGAGGCGGGTTTGAAATTTTGGGCGAAAACGTGCGAGGCGGGGTTGAAAGTTTGCAAGCAAATTTGCGCCCTTGGACACGCACGCAAGCATTTGCAGGCACATGGTGGTGCAAGTTTACACTCAAACTTGCGAGGGGGGTTGAAAGTTTGCCTGCAAACTTGCGAGGGGAGGTTGAAAGTTTGCATGCAAACTTGCGAGGCGGGGTTGAAAGTTTGCGTGCAAACTTTCGTTGAAAGTTAGGTTAGTTAAGGCAAGAAAAATAGACTAATTTAGGTAAGGGAAAAATAAACTACTATATTATATAATAGGTAATTTTTTTTTCTAAGATAAGGAATTGCCTAACCTGATCTATTGGGTGAGATGTCGAAAAAGTGCACGCCGTTGTGGCGCGAAGCACATGTCGAAGTCAAAATGCGCAAAACACCCCACGTTCGGGCCACTTTTGGACGTTGAAGCGTCGTTTTGTGTGGCAGGCGCATGGGATTCTGCACCCTGCCAAAAGTGAGGCAGGCGTGGGACATTTGAGGAGAATCTGCAAAGATGCAATTTGCAGGGCAGGCGCAGTACAAGAGACATGTTCAGCGGACATGTTCAGACGTCAGGGTGCTGATTTCCATGTGTGGGGTTGCATTTTGGAGCATCAGATCTTCAGGTTTGCTAAGATGATTTTGTGTGACGGGTGCCCTTCGTACGACCTGGCTTCATTTTTTCGTGGCACGCAGTACTTTGGACAGATGGAATGGAAAAATCGCAAAACACATTGTTACGAGGCCGTCAGCTCCGCGCTCAAGTTTCCAGTTTTGAAGGAAGTCTCACAGAATTGCTTCGTTTTTGATGTTTTCAATTTGGAAAATTGAGGAAGTCCCGCAGAATTGCTTCGGTTTTGACGTTGCCAAGTTCAAAAATTGAGGAAGTCTCGCAGACTTGCTTTGTTTTTAACCTTGTCAAGTTCAAAAATCGAGGAAGTCGCGCAGAATTGCTGCGTTTTTGATGTACGGTATGTTCAAAAATTGAGATTTCCCGCAGAATAGCTGCGTTTTCAAGCTTGCAGGCAGGAAGACAGACAGACAGACAGACAGGCATATTACAGCATATAACTAATAGAGAGAGAGATATATATAGATAGATAGATAGATAGATTGATTGATAAATAGACAACTACAGCTACCACTACCACTACACTACACTACAATACTACAGCTACAACTACAAATGCATTATTCTATATTATACTACATTACACTACACTAATTACACTACACTACGCTGCACTACACTATAGCACACTACAGTACATTACACTACATTACGCTACACTAATTGCACCACACCACAACTACAACTGCAACTGCGACTACAGTACCCTAATTCCATTACACTATACAGCTACAACTCCACTACGCTACAACTACAACAGTACTACACCACACTACATCCAGCAGTTGTGGGTGAGGTGACCGCTGCAACCAACCAATTTCGGTCCATCAATGGATTCGCTCTGCCACCCATGCATCACAACAACTCCCCTCTCCTATAACGTCCCTCTTGAAACTTCCGCCACTGCCTTGTGCGGTACTACTGGTATGCATGGTCTATCAGAAAACTTTTTAATGTCGAGAAAGATGCCACTGGCAACCTGACTTATTTGAGGTAGCGCATTTGAAAGCACAGCTGCAATTCTGATCATCACGAATGCTATTTTTATCGGCATGGAGGCAGGCGGCCAGAACTAATATCCTTGAGTGCCCTTTTTGCACCGAGGCTATCCGGAGCTAGTTTGGGGTTGGTGTAATTATCATTTATGCATTTTGACGGGTTTTGGAGATTCTGACGCCATATGATCATATTCCATCAGTTGCGTTGATCGCGGTGCAACACATATGGTTTTGCAATCACCCATCAGGGATTTGTGCCCCTGAGCTTGTCGCAAACATGCTGCCTACCTGTCAGATCGAGATCTCAGCCCGCTTCCCCAACCAGGGCATGCCCCTTGCTATCCAGGCACGTCCCTCCTTCTTTTGCCTGAGTTTGTTAAATGTTTCCATTGCATCCGAAAACCATGAAGACATTACAAACCACATTAAATTACATTCTTTAAGACAATATAATATACGCCGATTCGTGAAGGCCAAGCTGCCGTTTGACTAGGGTGACTGGCGTAGTCTTCGCAGTTGTACCTGTTGGGCCCGTCATTGCAGGTGATAGGATTTGCTTACACCGCAGCATTTGCCCTGGAGCTCTTGATGCGGGTCTTCGTGCATGGCTTGGGTGGCTCAGCTGATCTCAGCGGCAATGGCAAGTTGTTGGATCTTGGTTTGTCCACTCAGCCATGGCTGAAAACTACTGATCACCAATCACCAATTGACCACCAAGTTGGATCAAATGGGCTCAAATTAAATGGTTTGATGATGTTTGATGCACATATTGCTGAATTTGTGGGCCCGTTGGTGCGCTAAATTGACCCAATTATACGGGATGGGCACATCTCAGCAGTCAGTTTTCATCCACAAGAGCGCCACAAAGAAGTGGTCTGAGGCATGTTCTGGCGCAAGCAACACGGCAGCAAATTGTGACCTCAAACCACACAGAGGGGCACAGGTCAAATCACGATGAAAACAGGTTTCGACGTGTTTCAATCTTTTTGGGTGCCACCTGTGCCAATATGTCCTCATTGACTTGCTTCATAAGCTCAGTTGCATTTATGATAGTTAAATACAGCGCGAGCGTTATATAAGAATGTTGATTGCCGATGGCCAGGGTCCCTCAATTTCTTATCAGAAAGCCCCATGTATGTCAGTATATATGTACAATTATTCGGTCGAGGGTCCCTTAACTTCTTGGCAATTTCTTAATGTAGTATTTCACAAGCAGTCAGATTTGAAGATGTAAGAGCGGGGTTGCCTCTGCGCAGCTCCTCTCGTGAGTTTGACTCCGCCATCCTTGCGCCACTTCCCAGTGGCCCCTGGGCACACAGGAACAGTTACCGAGTCTCCCCTGCAGAAAACTTTTACAAACCCTTACATGATTAAGAAATTGAGGAGCTGGATTTCTAAGTTATGTATTGAGTTGGCTCCTTACCCGGTGACGTCTCCTCCACGCAAGGCTCTTATAAACCCTGACATGCTTAAGTATTGAGTTGAATCCTTACCCGGTGACGTCTCCTCTGCACAAGGCTCTGATAAACCCTTACATGGTTAAGAAATTGAGGGGCTGGATTTCTCAGTTATGTATTGAGTTGAATCCTTACCCGGTGACGTCTCCTCTACACAAGGCTCTGATAAACCCTTACATGGTTAAGAAATTGAGGGGCTGGATTTCTCGGTTATGTATTGAGTTGACGCCTTACCCGGTGACGTGTCCTCTACACAAGGCTCTTTCAAACCCTGTCATGGTTAAGAAATTGAGTGGCTGGATTTCTTAGTTACGTATTGAACTGAACCCTTACCCCGTGGCAGCAAGGCAGCACAGGCAAGGCAAGGCAAGGCAAGGCAAGGTAAGGCAAGGCAAGGCAAGGCCAAGGGTACAGATGACCTACAGTGTGTCTGGCATGTGTCTGGCTGAAATGGTCGACCCTGGGTTGGTCCTGCCTCCTTGCTTGTCATTCCCAGCCATGCCACGGTTGTGCAAAGTTCATTTTGGCGTGTATTTGGTTGCAAGGGAGGCTGGCTCCATTTCCTGTGCCAAATCGAATCTTTATAAACCATTTCATGGTTAAGAAAATTGGGCAGGGGCGCAAAGGGGCTCCCCCACATACATCTAAATTTCTTAGCCTTTAAAATTCCAGGGCCCTTCAATTTCTTAGCTTCCATTTGCATATATATATATATTTTTTCCACAAAACATATACGCGGCAAAAAAATCCAGCCCCTCATTTTCTTATACAAGGAATTCTTTTACAGTGCTTGGACTGTAGCGTGTACTGCTTCTTGCGCCTGACGCCCTTCCATCATCTTCCGTCCCCCTGTAGCAGCCAACAGTGGCTGAATGCCTGCAGTGGCTGCTGCTGCCGCCACATCCAATCGATAGTATTCTACAATGGTTTAATGGTGAAGATTGGATTTTCCAAATCCATCCTTATTAGATAATTCGCCGCGAATCAAACCTCCTTAGATCACCCGCTAGCGGGGGTGTAGTGAATTGGGAAATTCGGCAAATCAAACGTCCTTAGATCAGATCACTCGCTAGCGGTAGTGAATTGAGAAATTTGGCAAATCAAACTTCCTTAGACCACCCGCTAGCGGTAGTGAATTATGAGTAATTATATGTATCTGTATATATATATTTATATACATAAAGGCTGCGGTGCATTTAAGATAGTTATAGTGATCTAAGCGAGAGCGACAGTCGCACCTCCTTAGAGCACTCGCTAGCGGTAGTGAATGATCTAAGGAATGTTTGAGAATCAACGACCCTTGGATGATCTTGTGTTTTCCCAGGGGAATTAGTGAGAAGAACGCAAGATTGAAGGTGATCCAGTGAACACCACCCTCCTTAGATCACTCGCTAGCGGTAGTGAATGATCTAAGAGCCAGTGCAAATCGCACCTCCTTCGATCACAAACTGTTCTACATGCACCACTGCTATTCGCCGACTCCTCAACTCATTACCGCTAGCGGGTAATCTAAGGAAGTTTGATTTGCCAAGTTTCTCAATTCACTACCGCTAGCGGGTGATCTGAGGAGGTTTGATTCGCCAATTTTCTCACTTCACTACCGCTAGCGAGTTATCTAAGGAGGTTTGATTTTCCAGACTTCTCAATTCACTATCGCTAGCGGGTGATCTAAGGAGGTTTGATTTGTGAATTTTCATGAATTTTCCCCATTCACTAGTGCTAGCGAGTCATCTCAAAAGGTTAGATTTGTCAAACCCAATCTTTACCATAAAGCCATGCTACTTGCACATCCTGCAAAATATTACCAATTGGATGGGAGCAGCAACAGCAGCCACTGCAGCCAATTTTGGCTGCTACATGGGGATGGAAGGGCATCCGGGAAAAGAAGCAGCACACACTATTTAACTATCATCCAATGCAGCTCAGAAACATTCATGAGGCTATGCATAAGGCTCAGTAAGATTTCAGAAATTATCCCGGCAAGAGACCCCACGCAGTGTGGGGGAGTGCGAGGATAATGTATGATCATGTTGATGCTGGTGATGATGATGATGATGATGAGGAGGAGGATAATAATGTTCCGGACGGTGATGTTGAGGATGATGAGGTGCATGAGGATGATGTTGAGGACGCTCAGGTTGAGGTTGCTCAGGTTCTGGATGCTCAGGTGGAGGATGATGATGTTGAGGAGGATGAGGATGAGGATGATAATGCGGAAGATGAAGTGGAGGATGATAAGGTGGATGATGATGATGTTGAGAAGGAGGATGACGATGATGTTGAGGATGATAGTGTTGAGGAGGAGGATGCAAAGGATGATAATGTTGTTGTTGCGGAAGATGAGGTGAAGGTTGATGATGTTGAGGATGATGAGGTCAAGGAGGAGGAAGATGATGATGTTGAGAATGATGATGTTGAGGAGGAGGAGGAGGAAGATGATGATGTTAAGGATGATGATGTTGAGGAGGAGGACAGATCCCATGACCGGGACCCACACTTTGTGCGAGCCTGCGTGGTCGAAATGCTCGTGAACATTTCACAAGAGCCACTACGTGCGAAAAATTACAGGTAAAATGCCGCAGACCAAGGCTGCGGACCACACTTTGTGCAAGCCTACGCAGTCGAAACGCACTTGGACAATGAACAAGAGCCATTTGGAAAATGCGCAAGACTTTTCAGCAAAAATGCCGGGGCCCATGATCGTGACCCACACTTCGTGCAAGCCTGCGCAGTCGAAACGCACTTGTACATTTACATGTCACAAGACCCGCTTTATGCA
This sequence comes from Cladocopium goreaui, assembly GCA_947184155.2. Taxonomy (NCBI): domain Eukaryota; class Dinophyceae; order Suessiales; family Symbiodiniaceae; genus Cladocopium; species Cladocopium goreaui. The sequence continues at coordinate 88,958 of CAMXCT020000137.1, read as the reverse complement.
TCTTTATGTGAGAATTCACAGGTAAAATGCCGCAGACCAAGACAACGACACAGACTTGTGCCAGCCTGCGCAGTTGAAATGCATTTCAGCTTGCACAAAAGCCATTTTGCAATTTAGTTTTCCCACAATTTCCCACAATTTACCCGTAATCTCCGGTAACCGCCTTTCTGAAAAAAACGAGATAAAACGAGTTATTTTGAAAAACTTGCTTTTTCCTGGCCATTTGGGAGAGGTGGGTTTCGGAGGCTGCAGGATAAGCGTCTACAAGTACATAGAATATAAATGAATATAGAATTGACTTTTTTGATATTTTTTTGGTCACTTTGGAACATTTTTCAATAATTGATCACAATCGTATACATAGAATATTCTGATAGTTACATTAAAAAAATGCACTTCCGGGCAGGTTTAAAAAAACGTGGCACTAAAATTACCAAAATTCACTCGGACTCTACCCCCTAAAGATACTAAAAATATTCTATCTATGTATATACAACTTTTTTCGAACCACTTCGGGAATAGAATTCTGGTCATATGTGCTTGTGGGTGCTAGCATCTACAAGTACATAGAGCCTACAAGTACATAGAATATGGAATTGATTTTTTGGTCGATTTGGAACATCTTCGGGAATTTAAAAAAGAACGTATACATAGAATATTCCACTAAGCATAGAATATTTCTTCAATTCCGGGAAGATGAAAAAACACATGGTACTAAAATTATCTAAAATTCACGCGGGCTCGATCCCCTAAAGATTTGTTTTGAACATATTCAATGTACACAAATTTTCCGAACCACTGTGGGAATTGAATTCTGGTACTTTCTATGTCTTGTAGATGCTTATCTAAATACGTATATATATATATTATATATATATACATATTGGAATACACATAAGACCTTCCTACAGGTACAATAATCACTCGTTCATTATACATACATGATCATTTTTGGTTTTATACAGTTGCTAGAATTTTCCTCATCCGTTAGAGTCACCTTTTGGTCTATGGAATGTTGCAGTTGGGAA
>CAMXCT020000137.1:62930-82930 GCA_947184155.2 Cladocopium goreaui | reverse complement strand
TGCAGCGATCGCTGCGCGCTGCCCAGTCTCCCGACCGGTCCGGCTACGACACGACCGACGTATCTGGCAGACAGAGATCATTACAAGGCCGACGTACCTGGCAGAGAGAGATCATTGCTGTTTGGCAAGGTCAGATCCATTCGCATCATCCGATTGATTTTGCATTTGTTGACCCTGATCCACCACGACTGCCTTGGATGTCACCTTCCGCCCACTTGTTACTTACGCAACGGGCTGAAGATGCTCATGCCTTAGTCCTGGTCAGCACTATGCTACAACAACCGGATGGTCCAGTACTTTTACAATGCATGCACCATCTGGCCAACAGAGTGTCGACGGCTGACATCGTAGCTGCAAACCTTCCTGAGGGAATCCATGGGCCCGGCAGGGTGCGTCGGCGTGATCAGGTTTTCCCTGCTATCAGCACGGCTGGGGTCGGCAATGGTGACAGCATTGAGAGTGATATCTTACCTACGACCATGGCGCTGCAGCCCGACGAGACAGAGGATTCGGCTATGCTTCAGCTTCCACCTGTTCCTCTCCAGTCGCACCACACCCCAGTGACCCTGTCCCTGGATGCTACCATCCCACCAGTGCCTGCCAACGACCTGCACGACGTAGGATACCCGGAATTACTTTTCTCATAAGAAGAGGATTGGTCCAAGCAGCTTCACGACATGAACCTCCAGTTTGTGATGCTTCCTGAAGCTCTATACAGCTACAGGCTGTCACCTTTCATGCTAGGCAGGAGCGGCATACCTTGAACCCTGCTTAGCCCACAAGTTGGCCCTCTACGTGGACGGCTCAGCTCGGGACCTCACGCAGCATTGGGCGTTGTGGCCATCGAGCATGACTGGCGAGGCTCTCCCTCCAGAATGGGTGCACTTTCTGGTCTCCTTGAACTCAACCACAGTTCGTCGCAATGGATTGGTGCCGCTTTTCCGGACAACGTGGCAGCTGAGATCACAGCTTCGGTTGCTGCCCATCTAGCAGCACTGGCCCTTCCGCACCCTGAGCACACCGTCATCCAGCCAGACCTTGCCCTGAGCGCCATCCATGCACTCTACATCCACTTGGTCTTAGTCTTGCTCATCCTATCATGAACTTGCTGCAGTTGCGCGATGGCTAGGCCAATGGTTTGCCAATGCTGGCGGTTCATGTTTGGAAGTACGCGGCCACACAGCCCATCCTTGGAACGACCTCGCGGACTCACTGGCTGGCTGCATTGACTTTTGCCTTTGCCATCACGCCGTTACTTCTGGTGACCTGGACTGGACATGGCTGCAGCTTCAACGACCCTGCTTCAGCCCATGTATGCCACCAGCGCAGGGGTTGACACAAGTTGGATGATTCAACCTTCACTGCGGAGGAGTGCTGCCAAACCTAAGGCAGCTTTGACAGGTGAACAATGGCATCGTGTTGCCTTCACTATTGCCACAGCCAATGTTTTGGCCCTCCACTGATTGTGATGGACTTCCCACCGGATCAACCTCGTCTCGTGCCGAACGACTCGATCATCAATGGCATCGACAGCACATTGCGGTGGTTGGCTTGCAGGAGTCCAGGAGAGCAGAGGGGCGTTATTCCACCTCTCACTATCACATCTTCGCCTCCGGTGCCCTGAAGATTGGTGGTGCCATGTGGTGCCCCACATGGCGGACGCGAATTATGATGAGTTATGGCTTCATAAGCAGCTCCCGTTTTTGGAGGACCACGATCACTCCATCTCCTTTGCTGAACTACGTCCAGCCGTTTCTGCCGTTTCTGTAGCTGACTCACGCCGACTGGTTGTTCACTTGCATGGCCCTACTATCAGCTGCTCTTTTGTAGTGCTGCATGCACCTTGTCGAAGCCAGCACAACAGCATTGCAGAGGTTGAAGAGTGGTGGGCCAGCACGACTGCCTTGTTACTTGATGCTGAGCTTGCGCCCATGTCTTGGATTTTCATTGACGCCAACGCGCCGCTCGCCTCATACGCTGGAGATCACTTTGGTGATCATGGTTGTGAACGAACCAACGGCCAATGACTTTTTTTGAGAAGTTCATCACGGATGGCAACTGGTACGCCCCAACCACTATGGCGTGGTGTCATTATGCTCCTCATGCTACATGGACGCATCCACGCGACCATCGTCTACGATGTGATTACGTGCTTTGTTCCAGCCAAGCCCTACAAAATGGTGCTCGGCTTCCTGGACGGACCAGGCTCATGATGCTGGGTTTGGAACGATGATCACGTTCCAGTTTGTCTTCACAGCATGATGGGCGGTGGCGAGATGTGGCGAGTACCACAGTCCTCCCACAAGTATCAATGGGATCGATGTGCGTTCCTTCACCCAAGGAGATGCCGTGAGTTCCAGCAGGTGTTGGCCACATTGCCCATCCCTAGCTGGAATGTTCACGTCAACAACCATGCAAAACAATTTCAACAAGATATCATGCAATTGGCCAGACAACACTTTGCCAAGACAACCAGGGAGCGACCTCGCCCACGGCTATCAGAGCCCACGCTGGCCTTGATCCAGCTCAAACGATCGGTGCTGGATGGCGCGCACAAGATTGCCTTCACGAACCCGACATCAGGCTGAGCTCAAAGCTTTGGAAAAATTGGTCCGTATTAAGGTACAAGAGGACCAAAGTCGCTTCTACGACGAATTTGTTGGCCAATTGGCCCAAGATGGTGCTTTGCATGACTTTCGCTTTGTCTATCAGCTGCTGAGTCGTTTGGGAGGCAGACCTCGCCACAAGACGGGTGCTGGTCGACTTTTACCCTTGTTGAAAGACTCTGATGGGAAACCCGTTACCTCGTTCTTACAGCAACAGCGCCTTTGGCTTCGTCAATTTGCTGCGATTGAAGGTGGGCCGTGATGCCTTACAGAAGCTCATGCCGGCTTCTCTTGGTTTGCCTGAGGAGCACATCGAAAGAGCCGCAGTGCCCACTTGTGATCAACTGGCTGCCAAGGTCCGAAAGATGAAGCGAGGCAAAGCTCCGGGCCCTGATGGGCTCCCTGCTGAAATCTTCAAGGCTGGAGCCCAGCCTATGCTCCAGCACATCGCAGCTTTGACCACCGAAACAGCTCTCCATGTACGGGAGCCTGACTGTTGGCGGGGAGGGCGACTATAATACCACTTCACAAAGGAAAATCAGCCAGATCTGATCCGACTGGCTACCGCTCGATCTTTGTTAGCAACTTCGTGACCAAGCTCTATCATTCAGTCCTGCGGGATCATTTGGTGGAAGTCTGGCAGCAAGCGATCCAGCACATGCAATTTGGTGGACGACGCGTGTGGTTGCAGCTCGGACACTCCGCATCTATTGTTGCAGCAGCACTGCGGGTTTGCCCACACCAGAAAGAGGCCCTCAGCAGCACTGTTTGTGGACTTCAAATCAGCCTTTTATATGGTGATTCGTCAAGGCCTCTTCTCCGATCACCTGGATGACACCACCTTCATGATCGCCATGCACAGACTTGGCGTCGCTCCTGCAGACCTACAGCGCTTACTGGCCAGGGCGGGTGAGGACGTTGCAACACAGGGCCTCTCCAAGCATGTGACCGCGCTCTTGACTGATCTCTTTAAGGGCACCTACTTCGAGCTTGATTGTTTGAACCAGGTTGCTCTTACTTCTCGAGGAACTCGCTCAGTGACCCAGTGGGAGATATCCTTTTTATTCCTTTTTAATTTGGTCATGAGTCATGGTCAATTATGCAGGACCTCACCACGTTCATTGGCTCTAATTCTTCGGCTGTGTGGCTTGGACATGGGGCTCCTACTGCCGACCTTCAGCGTATTGATCCTGTCGCAGACCACGCCTTTTGTGAGTTGGCCTTTGTCGATGACCTGGCGGTGTTGGTGCGAGCACCCAGCATAGATGCCATGTTCGTGCTGGCTGAGACTGCTCTTCAAGCTGTCCATGCCGCTGCAGAACACCGTGGCCTTTCTCTTGAAATGCAGGCTGGGAAAGCTGAGCTCCTTTGCGCCATTGTGGGCTTTGGTGCGCGCAAAGCGAAGCTTCACCTCGCCGACCAGAAGGACCTCAAGCAGGGTATGCTAGATGGCAAACCTCATTTTCTTCGTGTTGTTCACACCTACCGCCATTTGGGAGGTTGGGTTCATGCTGATGCACAACCACGACATGCAGTGCGTGACCGCATTACAGCTGCCAAACAATCATGGGGGCCCTTGGTCAGACCCTTCTTTCGAAAGAAAGCAGTGACACTTGCCACAATTCCAGGTTTTGTAGTCTCACGACTGACCTACAAAATGCACGTGCTCACCAAGCTCTCTCCTCGTGTCCTTCATGAATGCGAAGCTAGCATGCGTGTAATGGTGGCTCCTTTAGCGAGGCCCTTCCTTGGTGGTTTAGCTCCCTTCCAGTTCTCCACTGCGACTGTGCGGCATCATCGGCACCCTGGCGCCAACGGACCAGTTGCACCTCAACCGCCTACGCTTTGCCAAGAGGCTTGTGCATAATTGTCCATCGGTGCTGTGGAACTTGCTTCATGATCTTTGTGACGCCCCAGGCTCTTGGATGAGCTCCTTGCGCACATCCCTGGCTTGGCTGTCCCAATTCTATGGCCCCTCCAAGTTGCCTTCTCCGGATGCACCGTTGGAAGATTGGTGGTAGTTAATTGCACTGGCAGACCGATGGCAGGGGGTTCCTCGAGCGTGCAAAAGCAGCCTGCTTGTCTTATCAGCGTGCGGTAGCGCAGAATCTGGTATGGGAGAAAGGTATTGAAACCCAACTTCAGCAAGATGATGCGCCTGCCGAACTGGATCCGAACCAACCGCCTGTTGAGCCATGGGCGTGCGAGAAATATAGCATGGTCTTTGCCTCTAAGAAAGCGCTTGCTTTGCATGCGACCAAAGCGCATGGATATCGCGCTTTGGTTTAACATTACGCCACGTATACCCTTGCTGCTGTCGCATTTTTCACCAACGCAGGACATCGTGACTCCCCGGTAGGCGTGGAAAATGACTCTGGGATGACAAGGCCTACGGATGAAGAGGCGCTTTGCTTTGTCCTGCAAACTGGCTACATCCGGGGCAAGAGCGGCTGCTATGCTATGGGTGGATTGGCACGGATTCATGCGCTCTTCCATATTCGGACGCTTTGCGGTTACCGGCGTTGTGGAGACCGTCAGGCCAGCATTGAGAATCACTGGGTGCAAGAGACCACGCAAGTCTTCTGTCTCTCAGTTGAATATACTGCAACCAGAACGAAGAGGGGGACCTTACGGCCAAGGTCAATCAGCAGTGGTGGGTTGACCGCCTTTGCAGCGGTGCCATCTGCGGGTGGGGGGGGGCCCGCCCAGTGAAACGGCGCGCCTTTTACCTAACGGCCCCCCCCAGATCTTACGACCACCTTCCAAGAGGGGTTGGAATCAGACCCAGGTCGGTAGTGCCCTGATGCAGTTCATCCTCTATACATGGTGATGGTGGTAACCCGATTGGGGGGATGCGCGCTCGTCGAGCATCCAGCCTTTCCAGTCTAGATGCATGAGGCCATCGTCCATTTGGGCGTCAAAGGTGGTGCGTCTACTACGGCGCCTGGCTTGCACGCAGGTGATGACCTCCGACCAGTGCGTGTACAAGTGCGTGGCCCGCAAGCCTACTACCCTGCTGCTGGTCCGCTTACCTACTATGGTTCGCAACACGATGCATGTGCTTGGGCTCCTTCGGGCGCTGCAATCAGGGATGGCATAGGGCTCTTGCAGGCCGTGGCGCGCAAGGAGGATTCAACACGTCCATTGCGAAGGTACGTCCCCAGGAGCTCAACGAAGCCCTGTGCCTCTAGTGCAGCCAATTACGCACTTGATTGCGAGTGCGTAGGGCAACGGGTGGAACCCTTGCCTGAAGATTTTTTACCGATGATGTCCTATGACTTCGTGGACCGCACAACCGTACAGCCAGATCACTATATGTGCAGGTAACGGCTTAGTTGGACTCCGGTTTTGCATGCTCCAAGCACTCAGTATCGGGAAAGGAAAGGAAAAGAAAAAGGATAGCACTTGGGGGCAGAGTTGGGGCGATCTACTTTGGGCTGAAAGTACTCTGTCGGAGGCCGTCAGAGGATGTTAGAACCCGGCATTGACAAAGCATTTGAGCAACCAAATGCTCAGTAGAACAAAATCAAGCTATATAGTTGCGGGATCTTGCGGGTATTTACAACTGCGAAACATTTTGTTTAATATTTTGCAATGCTCTTATACGGGTTCCCAGATTTCCCAGGTATCATTAAGATTTTACTACATACTTGGTAACGCAACGAAACGAACTTACTGCTAGGGTGAGATGTGCCGCTCGGGACTCGGGATTCCCATTATCTTAGTCATAAGATTCCATATCGTGCGAAAAATCACAGCTTTTGTTTTCGATCTCGAATCAACAGTCACCGGATGCATCGTGAGATCGTGCAGCAGACGGTCAGTGCTCATAAAGAGCAACCCTCAAGTCATTTCAAGTCTGTCCATCAAGATCTTGAAAGCTGGAAGCACCTTTCTTCCTCTCCATAGTCTCATGTGCATGAACTAAGGCATCGTCGGTTCACATTCATCATCATCATCATCATCACCATCATCATCATCGTCATCATCATCATCATCATCACCATCATCATCATGATGGCATCACCGGCATGGAAAAGACGCAAACCTCGTGAATCTCATAGTTTCTCTGCCGTCAGGATAGCATACACGTTGAAGGAGGTGATGTGGGCAGGAGTTTTTCTCCTGCTTATCATGTATGTCTTCAGCCTGGCACTGACGCAAGGCGGGACAAGGCTGCGCCTTCCAGGGCGTCTTGTTGATCAGTTCCGGTGTTGGCTGGTATTGTGAACTATCCATGGAAGGAAGACTGGGACATTTTTGGTTGGTGGTTTCATGCCTTTTGTTTTCCATACTTCGCAACTCAGGCATTGGATGATGGTGAAAGATGGTGAAAAAACTATGAAACACTTGGTTTTTTCACGCCTTTCGGATGTGCTCCTTCTCTCCTTCACAGGCGTGGTTGGCCATTTGGCCTCATCCAATGCCAACGATGTGAATCCAGCGGTGCCTTGAGCCATTTTTGACCGGCAGTGGATGGAAAATATATTTCGATACCCCCAAAGTCATAGAACGAGGATTGGGAAAGACAAAGAAACATCGAACATCTACAGGGGCTAGATGTGAAAAACTGAAGGTCGTTCCTTTTTTTGATGAGAGGCCAGCGCCCTCAGCGCCACCAAACACGGTAAAGACGCGGAATTTCGACACAGTGCAAAAACAAACCATATTTCTTTTAAACGTGTGAATTTAGAGAGCTAGAAGGGGATTGCAACTCATAAATCAAAAAAATACTTTACTTCGTGTGATCCCCACCATGACATTTATACATTTTGTTATTGGCAAATCTTCTGGCATTCTATCTGACATTTTATCTGGCATTCTATCTGGCATACCTTCTGGCATTCTATCTGGCATATCTTCTGGCATATGTTCTGGCATATCTTCCGGCATTCTATCTGGCATTCTATCTGGTATATCTTCTGGCATATTATCTGGCAAATCTTCTGGCATTCTATCTGGCACTTTATCTGGCATACCTTCTGGCATTCTATCTGGCATATCTTCTGGCATTCTACCTGGCATATCTTCTGGCATATGTTGTGGCATATCTTCCGGTCATTCTATCTGGCATTCTATCTGGCATATCTTCTGGCATATTATCTGGCAAATATTCTGGCATTCTATCTGGCAAACATTCTGGCACTTTATCTGGCATACCTTCTGGCATTCTATCTGGCATTCTATCTGGCATACTTTCTGGCATTCTACCTGGCATATCTTCTGGCATATGTTCTGGCATATCTTCCGGTCATTCTATCTGGCATTCTATCTGGCATATCTTCTGGCATTCTATCTAACCGTTGAGGTCCAGCGGTGCACACTGAGCTGGGCAGGTCCCAGGTTGAGGTTGAGCGGTGCACACTCAGCTGGGAAGGTCCTCAGGTTGAGGTCCAGCGGTGCACACTGAGCTGGGAAGGTCCCAGGTTGAGGTCCAGCGGTGCACACTGAGCTGGGAAGGTCCCAGGTTGAGGTCCAGCGGTGCACACTGAGCTGGGAAGCTCCCAGGTTGAGGTCCAGCGGTGCGCACTGAGCTGTGAAGTTGGCGAAGAGCTTGGCGAAGAGTTGGCAAGGCGGAAGTTGAGGTGGAAGTTGATGCAGACATGGTCGAGGAGAAACTGGAGGAGAGGCGAGGAGGAGGAAGAGGATGGCGAGGGGAGGAAAAATGCCTTTATTTAGATTGCGAGTCTAGGCACGAATTTCGATTGTGAGTCTTGAATTGAAGTGTTGATTCCATTTGGTTCAACTGCCAGTTCACAAGCCTTTCTCTTTCAAACGTTTACAATAAAAAACCCAGATCTTGCATTGCTATGAACCGATCCTCATTGCCACCAACTAATTATATATGCCACGTAATTATATATAGCCACGGAGCGCAGCAGAAACTACGAGCTTCAAATTGGGAACCACCCATACCATACACTGACACAGACCATTTGGAGGCCTTCCAAGCAAAGCACAATGCAAAGCCACCTCCCCGCCGGTATTATGTTCATAAAATGTGTTTTCTTTCGGGCCACTATACACTGCTTGTTTCGCGGATTTTATTTGAGGAGGAAATTTGGGAATCTCTTGTCAAGTGTATGCACAAGAGGGCCTGGTTTGTGGGACAGGGAATTGATTGGACTTGCAGCACACTAGCACGACACTAGCAAGACACTAGCAGGCAACACCAGAATGGTTTCACCTCATGGTTTTCTGGTGATCTCCATTGCACGGCCAGATGATCAGATATTGGGGCGGAATTGGCTCTTCGATGTCGACTTGCTTCATGGCAGTTACAGGCACGGAGTGGCAACCATTGGACACTTGCAAGCCAGCATCACACGGTTTTTTTTCGTGCTGGTTGGTTGATCCTATGCACACTTTTGTTTTGGTCACCAGGTGGAATCTCGTGGGAAGTTGCATCAGATCCGCTCTTGGAGCGGCATGGCAGCACTGACCTCTTGGGCAACTAAACAGCCAAGCCAAATCGGAACTTGCGCAAAAAAAATCGTATAGATAATGATTTTGTTGTTTCCACATGCAAATCATCATTTTATTTACAGCTTTCAAATCCTGGATTTTAGTTGGAAACCCACAAGACAAACATGTTTGAGAGAAACATGCAGCGTTCATGTCAAGGCCTCTAGGCATGCAGAGAATGGTTTATCAAAAGTTTCGGCGCTTCAGACCTTTCAACAATTTCATTGCGTCGTAAATTTGCCTTAATTAGTAAGGGACTCACGTCAAAATTTGTTTTCTCTGACATTTGGTTTGAAACAATTTTCATTTGACCATGCAGGTGCATATCAAATTAATTAAAGATTTAAAGATGTTTAAAGTATAAATTAATACCATTAGTTTCCCCATTTTCCCCTTAACCCCTGTTTGCGAGCCACCAAATGCTCTTGTTTGCTTAGGGTCTCGCAGATATGGTGGTGGCTCTTTGTTACCTACGTGGGTTTCACTGTTTTTGCAGACTCTTGCCGCGTGTTTTTATTGTGTGGATTTGCTTTTTGCGTGAGTATGGATAATCATGGATCGTAGTTCGATGTTACTGCTGCTGAACATTCATCTTTCGCCAATTTAGGTATTAAACGTCATGACAGGTTGGTGGGGTGTGCAGATTTCGCGTGGATATGCCTGCTGCATCTTCTTTCCCGGGTAGCAGTGCTGTGGAACTGCCGAGTTGCAAACCGTTTTGCTTTTGAACATCCTGGACAGGCGTTTTTTGCCAGAGTGCGATACAGTCTGCGCAGCATGATCACGAACTTTTCTTGCAGAACATGCTGGCGGAAAGAGACGTACCTTTTCTGAATAGTTGCGGGAGCTTTTGAGGCTGAGGTGAATCTATTTTTGTTGGAAAAACATCACCCATGGCAAATCCAAGGATCACTTGAAGCGGATCAAGAACCTCTTTGCCAGGCTGGGAACAAGATGACCAATGTTCCGACAAATTCTATGCAGCATTCTGCAACCCATTTTGATAGCATTCTTGTAGCAAAATTATGACGTTTCATTCCTGTACTTCTTTGATCTTCTTTGATTTTCTTTGTGTTTGTGCCACATTGTGCCACCATACTGACCATATTGGACAGGTTGGACAAAGATGGGCCGAATCCTCAGATTGACTGGGTTCAGACCGCCAGTCACAAGATCACCTGGTTCTCCGATATGTAAGTCTGGCATAGTCTGGCATTAAGTGTCCAATAGTCCAAATCCCATGGAGAAATGAAGGAAATCAATCACCACTTTGCCTTCGCAGCTCTTATTGCTGGTCTATTTATATAGATCACCTCCATTCTGATTGCAAGACATGCAAAGGTATGTTGCAACTTGTCCACAACTTGTGAGGTCTGGAAGCTTGACACTATCAGAATTGGAGGCGCAGGGCATGGCAACGGCACAATTCACAGCCTCATACAGCCTTCAAAGAGAAGTCTTGACTCTTTTGGCGGGTTCCGGTCCCAGCATCGCCAGCTGCATAAGCAACACTCCAACATACTCCAACACTTCGTGGCCCCAACTTCATCAGGGTCTCTGTGTGGGATGGGCAAGGTTGGCATAATTGCATCACTAGATGAATTGTGCGACAGATTCAAGCCAATGATCTGCTGAAAAAGCTTGACCAGGATCACTTGGAGGACCCAGCAGTGCAAGCATACTTTGCTCCTTGGCGTGCTTCATTTGATTGGGGGATTGCACAAGCTGCCTGTCACATTTGGGCATCCTGGGCGTCCTTTGCCATCATTTGACTGGTCTGAGGCTTCCTTGGAGCTCTCTATCACTGATGTGTGGTCCTTCTTCAAACTTCTTGAGTCAGATGAAGAGCAAGAGATCTCGCCAGACTCTCGCTTGAATCTAGAGAATTTGTGCCAGTGACATGTGCTCCTAGGGTTTGTCGCAGTATTTGCCGCGCCCCTTTCAAGGGATAGGGGCCAAGAAATATTTATTCTGCATGGATCAAAAAAATATTCTGGTCAAAAATAATCCGGATAATATAGATAGATAGATAGATATATATATATATGAAAAGAATAGGAAGGAAGGAAGGAAGGCAGGCAGGCAGGCAGGAAGGAAGGAAGGAATATTGTATAACCATATTCATTTATTTACAGAATAATATTTTACATCTAATTAAGCATATTTATGTTTACACATGCAAATATTTATAGGTACTGTATTTGCACATATTGCATTCGTAAATAAACCCTACAACCAACCTTAAACAAATTAACTGGATCCTGAACCAACCTTGAACAAAAAGCTTGAGCCAATTTTAGAAACACCCTGAACCAAACCTAAAGAAACCCTAAACCAAGCCTAAAGAACCCTAAAGCCAACCCTAGAGAAACTTTAAACAAACCCTAAACAAATCCTAAACCGACACCGTCATAACATTCAATGAAACTATTTGCGCCATCTTTCACCCAACGCCGTGGTGCCCCAACCCCCAGCCCACATTCTACATGTTCACAAGGGTAATGTTCGGCATTATAAACATATTGAGTGCCATATTTAAACTACAGCATTGCCCGTGAAAACAGGTATTGTCATACTGCTTTGGGGGGAGGCGCTGCGCCCTCCCTCGAATCCACCCTCCCGCTTTTTTATTCAAGTCCAACTTTGCGCACTTGTAATACACTTCTCTGCATGTATATATATATACACGTTTTCCATGTCTTTAGTTTTCTCTCTCTGTCTCTTTATACATATATACACAAGTAGCTATATAACATATAATAATAATAAGAAGAAGAAGAATATATATATATATATATTGATTTTTTGCTATATTTTATATAGATATATATGATCTGTTTTGATATATCATATTTTTCTTTTTGTAACAATATTATAATATAACATTTTTTAAGTATATAAGACTTGAAAGTTTAGTAGTAAATCAGACCTTACTTTCATACTGTAAAGCATCCCTCTCTTCCAGGGTCAAACTCATGAGACATGCCAATACTTTTGCCTCTAAGATGCGCTATAAAAAAGGGCACCCACGTGTCACTCTCACTTGTTGTGTTTTGGGGGTGGTTCCAATGTTTTCAATTCAATTGGTTATCAGCCGTAGTTTGCTTTTGTTTGACCCCTAAAATTTCATATTTGAAGGTCAGAAGACGCCTATAAGTCCTCGCGTCCATGTGCGGGTGCATTGCCTCCAAGGCACGTTGATGCGATTACAAAGTTGCGCAACTTGATTGAGAGTCTTGGTGCCTACGTCAAAATTGTGATTGTGAGCCACATTCACGACAGCGTTGTCAACGAGCAGAATCTTGTGACGGCAGTGCGGTATTCTCGATTGTCAGTGGATTGTGTTTTTATCACAACAGAGAGGACTGGTGAGTTGGGAAAGCTCCGTACTCTTAAGTCGGTCATTGACGGCCAGATCATCATCTCACACTATTACCCAGGGATTTTGGTAGAGTTCCAGGAGAGCTATCAAATTGCTCTTCAAGTGCATAAGCCTGGACAACGTCAGGTGTTGGGCTGGGAATTTAGCACGTGGTCTGTGTGCGAAGAATGGGTGATTGAACGCTTTGAGGGATTCATCCGTTTTCACCACTCTCAGCAATAGGTCCATTCAGTGTTTTTTACCTCGCATTTGCATTTCAATTCGTCTTGGCCTTTGGGCGTTTGGCTGCTGCGGCGCCATCCCAACGATTTGCATCTTTTGGGACTGACACCCGTTGAAGTTTCATTTGATTTCTATTCCGGTCTTTTGTCGCTGGGTTTTACTTTGCCCAGAGCCGCGTTTCATCACAATCAGTTAGTTTGCACCGCAGTGTGACATGTTTCAAGTTTCACTGCAACAATTTCATCAAGAAAGGTGATCTCCAAAGTTGTGAGTTTTCACCGCATCTGATCTTTTCAAATGCAAGACTATGTCAGTGTTTCACAGCTGAGTCAGTTTCACGGCTAACTTAGTTTCACTGCCGTCGTTTGCATTTGGAATTCAAGCATCCGAATTTGATTTGTGTTTGAATCTTTCGCCCCTGCGAATTGGCTGCGTCAGCGTCGTAGCAGGTTGTACCGAGACTCTTTGAGACTTGTGGTTTTAGGTTCAGATGCCAAGCTCAGATCCCATATCGAACCTCGACAGTTTGAACGTTAGTAGTGAATCAACGGACGTTCCAGCTGCTGTTGGAGAAGCATCATCTCAAAGGTCCAACCGAAGTGCGTCGTCAATACCTCGGCGTGCCCGTTCCAAAAGTTTGCAAGGGCAAGGACAAGGAAGACGCAACATGTCACAGGTTATCAAAAGTTTGCCAAAGGTTCATGACTCTGGTAGGCATTCGGCAGTTGTTTCAACTGGTCATGGAGTTGGTAGTTCAGAATCCCAACCATCGCAATTGCCTTCGGATTTTCCTTTCAGTGTGCCCCAGACTTCTGTTCACAACACCTTTGAATATCATGATCAACGATCCCAACAGGTGAATGTTGGAGTAGATCCTATGGTTTTCTCAAATATGGTGTCTGAAGCTCGATGGGTCATTCAAGAATCTGAAGAGAAAGCCCGAGGTTTAGAGCAACTAGTCACTAGTCCAAGAGGTTTACCAGCAAGCATGTAGCCGCATTCAAGAGCTTGCATGTGAATCTTGCCGAAAGTTTGTACCATTCCAATTGTTCCAAGACTTCTGAGATTGAAAAGCTTCAGAGGGATGTCCAGTCAACCAGAGATCAACTTCAGATTCAAACCAATCGCAATCAAGCCATGGGATTTTCAGATTACCCAGTTTGAGTCCCAGATGTCCAATATCCTGAATTTGTTTGGTCACATAAGGATGCTGAGATTACACGCCTGATGTCCGAAGTTTCCCGTCTCCGATCGAGTGAAGCCCGACTTGAGGAGAGACTGGCGGCTCTGAGCGCCGCTCCCTTTGCCGTGGCAAGGAGCGTTGAGGCACAGATGAGGGCCCAGGTTGATGTCGTGCCGGGGAATTTTGTTGTGGCAGTTGACGGTCGTGTTGTTGAAGGTCCGAATGATCCACATGCCAATGGTTCCAAATCATCAATGGAACAATGATTGGGTTCAATGATGGCAGCCATTCAGTGTTTGTCAGACAGAATGGTTCACTATGAGCAAAACGGTACGGATCCTAATCAAACGAACCCAGACGGCAATGATCGTGCTCGGCAGCCGCCAGGTCTTTGTATTCCAGCTGGCCCTCCTGAACCACCTCCAGAGGACGGTGACTGGTCAGAGGATGAGGGGATATGAGGGGGGTGATGAGGAGGAACTTGTCGTCGAGGAAAAGACTGAAAGGCATCTTTTTGACAGTCGTGCCCTTCAAAGTGCAAAGCTAGAGCCATTGCCCAACAATGCAGTTGATTTTAGAGTTTGGAAGAATTCTCTGATTTCGATGCTAGGCCGTCTTGACATCAGTGTCTCACTTCTTGGATTCCCGTTGCCTTTAAAGGTAGGCTCAACTCAGGAATGTTCTGACTCTTCAGGTCTTGTCCCAAGGCTGGACCGATGGTTTGCCTCAAAGCTCACCAAAGGCCTGCAAGGTGTTCTGGAGTTGCAATTCAAGGTCCAGGTCTACATTGAGAGTTGTACCCGTCAAAGTCTTGCTCCACGAGGCCGGGCAGTGATTCAAATGATCTCTAGGCACTTTGACCTCGAGAGGGGCGCTGATTACTTTTCAATCGGTGTTTTGGGTGGAACTCAATGGATAACCAGTGGCTGATTTACAAGAGTTTTCTTCCAGCCTTATGAAGGTCCTGGACCAAATTCCGAGCAGGCAGTGGCCAAATCAAAGAATGCTTGGTGGGTTTCTTTTCCATAAGCTTCGGATCGCGCGTCGTTTGGAAAGGGTGATTGATGAAATCAAACGATCCCCAGACGATTCAGCCATGCGTGAGTTTAGTAATTTTTGGGGACAGTTGCAGGAGTTTTTTGGTCGAGGAACGTGAACAAGCCACTTAAGGCACAGTTATGCGGATGCAACTAAGTTCCATCCGCATTTTCATTCCTTGGATTTTGCTTTGCCATCTTCCATTGGATTTCAACATCAACTGCCAAAGTTTAATTCAACATGTTGCAGCCGCTAAGCGCACATCCGTGTGGATGTAACTAAGTTCCATCTGCACTTTCATCTTTTGGATCTCGTTGTCTTTTGTTTCATCTACCGATTGGAAGCTCGGCTGCTCAAAGCGCCACTCTATTTGCATCCATTCCTTACCACGGAGTTTGGCTGCACTTGCGCCTCTCCTTTGGATTTCAAGCATCGGTAACTAATTGCATCGCACGCATGTGCATAGAATAACCAGGCACAGAGGGTTCACCATGAATTCCCTCATCCCTAGGCTGCAACCCGTCTGAGCTTTGAGGCGTTCGTAGGAAGCATTTGTCCGTAGGCCTGATCAACCTACTTCGTTCGTTACAATAGCTTCTGATTTGGCCCCGTACAGTTCGGAATGAGAGGGGACTTGAAAGTTTAGGAGTAAATCACACCTTATTTTCATACTGTAAAGCATCCCTCTCTTCCAGAATCAAACTCATGAGACATGCCAATACTTTTGGCTCAAGATGCGCTGTAAAAAGGCGCACCCACGTGTCACTCTCACTTGTTGTATTTTTGGGGGTGGTTCCTGTTTTTCAATTCAATTTTAATATATCATGTGTACATCATTGTTCTTTGTTCTTGCTCTCTTGGGAATATTTTTGACCCCAGAGCATTTATTTGATCCCTTGCCTTGTATATGATCGTATAGTATCATACAAATATTTCCCCACCTGCCAGGTGAGGGTTGTTAGATTTTATCAGTTCTCCTCCTCCTCCGCCTCCGCATCCTCCTCCTCCTCCTCGTCCTCCTCCTCCTCCTCGCAGTCCAGATCCCAGTGCACACAGCGAGCGCCAGATCCCAGTGGGCACTGCCGGACCTCCACCGCGAGCTCCAGATCCAGTGGGCACTGCCGGACCTCAACCGCGACTTCCAGGTTGCAGTGGGCACTGCCGGACCTCAACCGCGACTTCCAGATCGCAGTGGGGACTGCTGGATTTCAAACGTGATTTCCAGATCGGAGTGGGCACTGCCAAACCTCAACCGCGAGCTCCAGATCCCAGTGGGCACTGCCGGACCTCAACGGCCAGATAGAATGCCAGAAGATATGCCAGATAGAATGCCAGAAGATATGCCAGATAGAATGCCAGAAGATATGCCAGATAGAATGCCAGAAGATATGCCAGAAGCCAGAAGATATGCCAGAGAATAGATAGATGCCAGAAGATATGAGAGAAGATATGAATGCCAAGATATGCCAGAACATATGCCAGAAGATATGCCCAGATAGATATGCCAGAAGATATGCCCAGAAGATATGCCAGAAGATATGTCAGATATATGCCAGAAGATATGTCAGATAGAATGCCAGAAGATATGTCAGAATATATGCCAGAAGATATGCCAGATAGAATGCCAGAAGATATGTCAGATAGAGTGCCAGAAGATATGCCAGATAGAATGCCAGAAGATTTGCCAGATAGAATGCCAGAAGATAAGCCAGAAGATATGCCAGAAGATATGCCAGATAGAATGCCAGATAGAATGCCAGAAGATATGTCAGATAGAATGCCAGAAGATTTGCCAGTAAGAAAATGTATAAATGCCATGGTGGGGATCATTCGAAGTGAAGTAATTATATATATACATATTTTTTGTTATATATTTATATATATGTAACCATATAAATGGAAATTGTTCAAAACACGAGGTAAGCGATGGGACCTTCCCAAATTAGCGATACCCCTTTTCAAGGTTATGTCATCGTATTTCTCTAATATCCACATTAGCGATACCCAAATATCACATATTATTCATAGTTCATCATATATATATATATAAATACAGCAGTTTCCTGCAAGCGATACCCCCCAAGTTTACCATATATCATTATTGTACAAACGTGTGGTAAGCGATGTGACTTTCCCAAATTTGTGAATGTCCTTTCCGTGAACCTAGGGTTTTCACAATCGCTCATATATATATATATATATATATGTACCAATATGGATATGCATATTCATTATTATTTTCATGCACGCACCGGTCCCTAAAACTAACCTAATGCAACCCTAAAGCAACCGTAGACAAACTTTAAACAGACCCTATACCGACCCCCCCAAAAAATTAAACCAACCCCAAATAGACCCTAAAACAACCATCAATGAATCTTAAACCACTCCGAAACGGATTCATATTTTGATATTCTGGATAGCTGCTCCAAGTGGCAATCTCGACCCAACATCAAAGTCTATTTCTGTCCGGAATATTTTTTTGCTATATACCTTCGACGATTCGGGTGGCGAGTTAGAGCATTTCGATCCCCCCATTGCCTGATCAAAAAACATGTTCTGGATCATACAAAAATCCAACGCACCATTGAAATATATTTCTGTAGGCACTGTATTTATTGATACCAGTATTTTAATTTATTTTTGATCCGGAATAATTTATTTTGATCCCTCACTCCTCTCTTTCAATAGCAGAGCGTTTCCCTTATCAATGGCATGCAAGTCTTGGCAAGTGCTACTGTATGTATGGAACACTGGGATACTTTGTCACTTCCAGATGTATAGGCCGAATAAAAGTCAAACCCCCATAGATCTAGGATTCAATCAAATGTATCAAAATAGGTCAAAATGAAAATTAATTCAGAATGCAGGTGCCTTAGGCGCCCAAGTGAGGACGCATTCTTCGAAGGATGCCAGCGACTGAAGGGATTTGCTCGTTCCCTCGACTTGGCAAAGTTGATGCACCAGACACAATTGCAGCCTGCTTGCAGACAAACATGACCTGCTATATCGTCTTATGACCTGTTGGCATCAAGATAGCCTTAATTCACCTTGCCAACACCTTTGATGTTTTTAGAGGCATCAAAATGTCAGATTGACACAGTTTGGTTGGCGACTTTCGTTGGAGGCCCCTGCTTCGTAGGTTCCCTTTGCAAAAAGGTCCTAGTTGGGAGTGGACACTGTGTCCCGAGGATGGCTAAGAAGCAGGTGGATTTCATGAACCAAACAAGCGAATCCTTGGAGAAGATTACGTCGCCACTTGGAGTGCAAGGAAAATATAGGAAGATCCTGAAAGCTAATCCTTGTCATGTTTCATCATGTTTCATCATGTTTCAGTTTCCTCATGCTTCATCCTTGTCATGGCAGTTGCGAATCGCGGCAAGTCTTTGTATGTTTCTGCCCCGTCAGAGGTCTTGGCTCAGCATTTATTTTCCAATGCACATGATCTATTTAGTGGTTTTGTTCAGTGGAATGCAGCCGTGGAGGAGTGCGGTCCTCGAATGGGACCAGAATGGGACCAAGATCCCTACAGATGCAAGCAAACTAGACTTAGCTGTGCAAAAGAAGCAGGCTGAAGATAACAAAGCCGCTTTGATGATAACATACATTGTAATTAACATGTGTACGCGTGAGTATGTTTGTACTTATACATAATATATATATATGTGTGTGTGTGTGATGCAGGGTATATT
Source organism: Cladocopium goreaui (assembly GCA_947184155.2). NCBI lineage: Eukaryota > Dinophyceae > Suessiales > Symbiodiniaceae > Cladocopium > Cladocopium goreaui. Next base: position 64,342 of record CAMXCT020000137.1, on the reverse strand, counting down.
TAGGGTCGCTTCTCTCACCGTAGAACCTTTGAGTGCCATGCATTGCTCGATGTGAAAAGTTCATAGGCCTGGGATATTTTGGTGATGGCACCATCCATTGCGCGGCAAGCCTGGCTATTTTGCTGTAACACTGTATGTTCAGAGCGAGTGCTCTCACCAATCCTTGTTTTGTTGGTGCATGGACTACTGGTGGCAGATGTCACTTACCACAGGCAAGAGTTGTGGCAAGAAATCAGTCTTTGGTACTGCAGTGTGCGCCTACTAGTGGTGGCCACCATCGCTTTATATATCGGAACGTCATGCACAAATCCAGGATTTGTGGAGAGCTCGGAGAGTCAATCTGGAACGAGTTCTTGCACCTGCTGCTTTCTGTTGTGCTGCGGCTTGTGTATGCGCAAAGGTGGCTCCATGGGAAAGGTCTCACACCTTTCCACGGACTCCACTGGCGGGGAACCTTCCACAAACTTGGCTCCAGATGAGCCACTGGATTCACTGGATCCTGAAAGCGGTGTCCAGATGACTGTGATTGATGAAGGCATCCAGAAACGCCGTGGGACTATGGAGATCGACGCCGACGAGGAAGGCCGGGTTCACACACCTCCATAGCAGCGGCGGCAAGGCTGTTTTTGATGGTTTTTGAATGTTTTTGGCTGCCTGCTCCTCTTTGGATAGTCTCAGCGTGGATAGTAGGCCCAACCGCACCTTATGAATCCTTTTGAGTTGCATACTATAGGAATCTATAGGATGTGATGGGACGCAACATGGCGTACGGTATGCCCCTGTTCCACTTCATGGATCATGATCCGAAGGCTGTAATTCCGCTGCCGTTCAGGCGTAGAGCTTCGATGGTGCAAGCGCTGTCAACTACAGCAGCCCTTACGCTCGAAGCACTGCCACGACTGCGGCAGATGTGTTCGCACTCATGATCATCACTGCCCTTGGGTTGGCAGTTGCGTAGGCATCTGCCGTATAGGGCATGAAGTCACGAAAGCTAGCGTCAGCTAGCTGGAGTCTTCTTGCTTTAGCAAGTATTGGGGGGGCTGTTCAAGGACATCACGTGATTTTTCACGCGAAAGGGCCCCCCCCTCCCCCGCCACCACCACCATCACCACCATCATCATCATCATCATCATCATCGTCATCATCATCGTCATCATCATCATCGTCATCATCATCGTCATCGTCCTCTCCATCGTCCTCGTCCTCGTCCGCGTCCTCGTCATCATCATCATCATCATCATCGTCGTCCTCGTCATCGTCCTCGTCATCGTCATCGTCATCGTCATCATCATCGTCATCATCATCATCATCGTCATCATCATCAGCATACTCGTCATCATCATCATTATCTATCTATCTATCTATCTATCTATCTATCTATCTATCTATCTATCTATCTATCTATCTATCTA
>CAMXCT020000137.1:0-62830 GCA_947184155.2 Cladocopium goreaui | reverse complement strand
CCCCATATATATCATTGTTATATATCATATATCAATATATCATTGTTGCATCCTCGTTGGGACGAACAATGCCGCGACACGATGATGACAGTCCCTCCGCAACTCACCTCTTCCCTTCCTTCTTTCTCCTACCCCGCTAGCTTTCGTCATCCACCCCCGGCCTCAAGTTTTATAATTATACTGCATAACTCGGAATGAGAAGGTCTAGCACATTCTGCATATATAATTAATAATTAATTAGAAGATTTAATTCAAACGTCTCAGACGTATACAAAACATGTCACAATGCAATACAATAACCACATATATACATTTATATACACAATTATACACACATTTGAGTTTTAAGCAATGTGTGCCATGGAATGTGTCAAGCTTAAATACGAATGATACATTTCTATGTTTGTGCTTCTTAGTCAGAACTTGTCGTCAATGTGTAGGCCGGCGAGAGTGTAGATCATGAGTCGAAACAACCCCGCCATTTGTTTGTTGGTTTCAATTCCATACAGTTTTGGATCGCAGGCACTTGATATGTATGCATCATGCAGCGGCAAGTCTTGGTCTATCCAAACCATGCTTGCAGAGCCCCAGTTCTTTCAGAGGGTTGTTGCTTTGGATTTTCTCCTTGAACAATCCTCTTACATGAGGGCAGGAACTACAAAACCTGTAGGTCACTGTAGGTCAAACATATGGTAACTTTACCAATCTATGTAAAAGCGTGGAACCTGTCTCTGCCTTGTCTCAATCCTGGGACACCCAAGGCCGCAAGGGCTGATCCTCCAGACCCCGCCATTTCTTTTGTCACCCTTCATGCTTTAGAATCCTTTAGGGTAACCTTATATCACACTTCATGCAAAGAGAGTTGCAGAAGATGGTTTCTGTGACAGGCGAGAACAATCGCGTTCTATTTTTCTGGTATTTGATTCTTCAATCGATTGAGCTGGGCGTCTTCTTCAAGGAGGGCATCCTTGGCATTTCCCTCTTGAAGCCCAGCGTGGTGCTCATGGTGGGCCTGCTCTTCATTGCAATTTTTTTTCTGATGGCTGGAGGCTCAGATGGGCTCAGGAAATCTCGGGCGGATCCTGCACGATTTTCACAGATACCAATGATCAATCTGACTGTTTACATTACATTATTTTACCATGTTTTGCTCAAGATTTTGCGAGTGTTTCCTATGCCGCTTTCACTAAGGTGAGCTGCTTGCTCTCGTTCCACGGCTTTCTGATTTTGGCGAACCTTACCACCTGGGAGCACATCTCCTGGCGGCACATTACCTATTTGATGCTTGCATCCTGTGTTTTTTTTGTAGTTACTGTTACCCAAGAATATATAAGTTAATATAAGTTATATATATATAGCTCATGACTTATGTATGCTTATGTGTGCTTATGCATGCTTATGTATGATTATGTATGCTTATGTGCAGTGTGGGTTGGGGGTCCACTTTTTTCAGGTATAATCTTGATGTTCCAGCGATAGTTGAGTTTAGCTAATGGGCCCAACATAGTACGTATGTTGTTCTCGTTTTACAAAGTGGGTTTAGGTCTGATAACAGGGTGGGGTCCCAAGAAATGAATGCACTTGTGCTCCTGCTTGTCCTTGCTGTGATTATTACTCTAGAAGTAGGAGGAGGAGTAGGAGTAGGAGTAGAAGTAGGCGTAGGTGTAGGAGGAGTAGAAGTAGAAGTAGAAGGATAAGGAGAACGAGAAGGAGTAGTAGTAGTAGTAGTAGTTGTAGTAGTAGTAGTAGTATTAGTAGTACGAGTAGTACCAGTAGTACCAGTAGTACCAGTAGTACCAGTAGTACCAGTAGTACCAGTAGTACGAGTAGTACGAGTAGTACGAGTAGTACGAGTAGTAGGAGTTGTGAGTTGTTATTTTGGGTGTTTGTTGTGGTTGTTGCTGTTGCTGTTGCTGTTGCTGTTGCTGTTGTTGTTGTTGTTGTTGTTGTTGTTTTTTGTTTTTTTGTTGTTGTTGCCGTTGCCGTTGTCCTCGTCCTCGTCCTGTCGTTGTCGTCGTCGTCGTCGCCGCCGTCGTCGTTGTCGTCGTCGTCGTCGTGGTCATGGTTGTGGCTGTGGTTGTGGTTGTGGTTGTTGTTGTGGTTGTTGTTGTGGTTGTTGTTGCGGTTGTTGTTGTGGTTGCTGTTGCTGTTGCTGTTGCTGTTGCTGTTGGTGTTGTTGTTGTTGTTGGTGGTGGTGGTGGTGGTGCTGGTGGTGTTCGTGATGTTGGAGTTGTTGTTGGTGTTGGTGTTGGTGTTGTTTTGTTGTTTTGTTGTTTGTTGTTTTTTGTTTTGTTTCGTTTTTTTTTGTGTGTGCGTTTTGTTTGTTGTTTGTTGTTTTTGTTGTTGTTGTCGTTGTTGTTGCTGTTTGTCTTGTTTAGGTTTTTTGTTGTTGCTGCTGTGCTGCTCTCGCTGCAGACGGATTCATATTCTTCAAAGCCACAAGAGTCCCAAATGGATCCAAATGGCATCCTGAGTTGTTTGATGTTGTTTGTATAAATGTTTTTTGGTTTGTCATTTTCGGCTTTTCTGTGCCGTTGCCGTTGCCCGTGATTTGGCTAGGAAGTCCCTGCGAGCCGAACGTGGATCGCCTTTTGCACGCTTCTCACCTTAAGAGCCTTAAAACTTGGGTCTTTCCCCCAAAAAAAATCCGTCAGGGAATGGCCACTGACTACTGTAACGATTGTTTTTTGCGAAGCTGCTAAGCTGCTAAGTATTCGATGGAATGGAACCACTTTTAATTTAAGCATATTTAATCGACATCTTCGCCGAAGGCCTTTAAAGATCGTTTTTGTATATTTTGCAGCATGGGCTTTCATGTACTTCCTGGGTTGCAGCATCTTGCAGCCTGCAATTTGACATTGGACATTCAAGAGCAATATGGCCGCATTACATACCACAGAAGAATCAGAACCGTAAGAAAATCCATATTTTGTGGTGCATATATATGCAAACAGCTTTGTTTTGTGGGCAGTTGCTGGATATCACACTGGGCGGTTAGCATGTCATGTAACTGCAGGGTGCAGCATGATACATCCCCCGGACACAGGAGCATTGGTTTACAAACCAAGCATGTGATGCGCTCATCTAGCATATCAAGCATCCTTGGGCAGAAACGACTGCGGCACATCAGCGGAGGTGGGTTAGAGTGCCCTTGGCACACCCGTTCTATTGCCGTTGTGGAATCAGGTTCATTGTGGTGGAATGTTGCGGTCTATTGCTGCGGGGCCTTGTGGTGCCCAAGCATCCTTCGTCGTTTTCCGAATGTACGCTATGACAATGGTGGTGTGCTGTGGGACTTGCCACTTGGGAGAGCTGTCAGAGTTGTTGCAGCAGGTTACGCCAATTCAGTTTCCTTTGTTGTTGTAGTACTGCACCTGCATCAGAAACCAGGATGTTTTACACCAGATAGCTTCAAACTACGGGGATTTGTGCAACTTCTCATAGCATCAAGGGGTTGCCCGAACTTTGTGGGCCAGTTGTTGTTAATAATTGGCGCGGTGCTTTTGAATTCTCGTGTAAATTAGTTTTGTGATTTTGTGAAGAAATTCAATGTTTCGGAATATGCTAGAACTCTAACTCAGAAAATGGTAGAACCTTTCAGGCCATTCCTGTTTCTTCTCTCTGGCATGTGCCACATGTGCAGAACCAGTTTGGCAAAGGTCTGAGCAGCGTGGGATGTGCTGTCTCATTGCGTGCTGTGCGGAGACATGCTGACATCGACGACGCAGCTGCAGTTTGTAGGTCAATCTGTGCGTTGACGAAAAAGGTGCGCCTGGGAACGCCTGGGCACATTCAACAAGAGTGATGAACTCCAATCTCAGCTCGTGTCCGGGCCAAGTAGTCTATGAGTCTACGATTAACTTTTTTCAGACGGTGAATGTGGTGAATGCATATATATATATATACATATACATATGAATATATATATAATATATATATTAATATATGATTATATATGCGTGATATATATATATTATATGTATACACTGATAGATACTGATACGAAAGTCATCAGACTTGCACTCCAAGGTCGTAAAATTCAGACCCAAACCTTTGTCTGCCAGGTTTCAAGATGTAACCACTGTAACCACCGCCCAGCATTGCATTTTCATGATGCTATTTTGGGACTTCGGCGGTGGAACATGGAAAGGTCATGCCACCGGGATGCAAATTGTTCCACTCCCATGACTTAGACCTTGGACATCTCCAGGATTCTCTAGGCCATCTTGGATCAGATCCGATGCCATCGATATTTAGAATTTATAGTATATATATATATACACAAGTTATTGTAAGTTATATTTACACAGTATATTACATGTGTTTATCTATGGAGAGAGAGGGAGTCTTCTGACAACAGAGAGGTATCTTGCGAGATTCGCTTGAATATGAATTCTGTTCAAATCTGTTCAACTTCCCCCAACTTTCTCATTCTAGGAGGTGATAGCAATCGAAATCCATATGCCAATACCCTCCTGCGCCATGCCTGAGGGCAGCGTGCCCCCTTCTCCAATTAAATAAATGAACTTGTCCGCTGCTGACATGCTGCTTCCGCTGCAGCTACGGCGTCATACTTCTGAAACTGACTGTCATAGGTCATAGGCCCTGGAACTGCCCCGACTGCTGCTTTGTAAGGAAGATGCCGAATGACAAAGAGAGCCGCGAAAGATGAGCAGCCATAGCAGCCCATAGCGGCCCTGTTTCACCCAAAGGTGCATGCTATGTCATGTTTTTCGCACCTATTTTTCTAGCAAGAGGTCGCAAAGCCAGGTCTACAAATCGCACCATTGGTAAAACCAGTTTTTAGTGGGGCCAGAAAAGATATGAAAAAATCTTTGAAAAATCCACAAACATCAATCGTAGTGTTATGTGTGGCAGAAATGGGATCCCTTCAGATCAAGAGCTTGCCATGGCTCTGAGACCTTGGTACACCAAGGGAGCCCTCTCGGCTCCCGAGGGAGCTTCATTGAGCATATTGAGCTCCGTTCTTGCAGAGTCGCTTGACCTGAAGTGATGGCTTTGCAACATCCAGAAGCAGCAAACCAAAAGCAGCATGCAAAAACAAACAAAAGCCTTTGCAGTGAGCCCGATGTGCATGGCCATCCTTATCAAGTGCCTCAGAAGTGTCAGATATTGCCACTTCAGCCATCTTCAGCCTATAGAATCCTTTTTTTTTTTGCCCATAGTGTGCGCCACACATAGTGTTGGCCATGGAGGAGTCACACGAATTTCTCAATCCTCATTTGCGAGAGAAATCATTGACATCGTCATAGCAACCACGAGACATTTGATTGAATTGAACATTTATGCATTTTGGCAGAATTGGGAAGTACCTCCCTGCAATTCAGCTGTTCATGCATGTTCATATGAAGGTTTCCAACTTAGTTTCCATTTATTTGGGGGGCTCTGAGGAACACACCGTGTTTCAAACTCTTGAAGGAAGTTTGGATTCTATTTTTTCAATTGATGGCACTTTCGCAAGGAATGGAACGTTTGTTTGATGCTGCAAACTTCTTCTTTTAAACATGTCAAGCTTTCTGTTTTGATAACTGCGATGGCTGTGCCAGGCTGCCCATAGCATGTGCAAGGACGTGCAAGCCCCAAGCTTACGAGCTGAGTTTGGAGCATCTGGATCGCGATCAAATGATGGCTGAACATTGGACAAACTTGACATGACTTGACTGCGTTTGAAAAGTCCTATATATTTTGACATGTTTCTACAATTTTCTACATAGATCTGATGGTAGCTGATCTCTGAAGCAAGGGACAACCTGCCCCCGGTGGGAGCGCAGATTCGAAGAGAAGACGAGCAAACATGTGCTGGAAAAAGCGGCCACCTTGAGCAAATAAAGCCGTTGTGCTTTTTGCGCATCACTTCGTGGCTCCAAGTCACAGTGTATCCTTTCAAATTCTCTCGTCCACAGCTTGGCATGGCTCAAATTTTGTTTGCGCAGCAAAGCGACTTCTTTGCCGGTAGCTTTGGGAGGCTCGATTCTTTTCAAAGCCTTTCAAACTTCACTGATCTTCACTGCGCATCAGACTTTGGAGATCTGTGATCTGTGGAGTTTCAAGATGTTTCGATTCAAGCTTCAGACCAGGGAGTACTTGACGCAGGCGATTGCAGCTTGGTGCCAATTCGCCTGGATCTCGGGCAGTGTTTGCGTCAAGCCAAGTCCAAAGGTCTCATGTCGCTTCTGAAAAAGCGTTGAACCCTCAAAACTCAGAAATATGATACGAATTAATAATATGATATGCTAAACCGATTCCTCATGATTCCTGCAATTCAGGCGTGTTTTTGTTTCTGTAGGTAGCTCACAGGACTTTGATCCATGACACTTCTGCAATGTGTCTAGGGCAACTGCCGAGAGCACCGGACTTCATGCAGATCCCAAACTGAAGAAGATGCGTCTTGGCAGCATTGACATGAAATATTAGAACAGAGGATGCGTCACATGTCAACAGTGTTTGCACAATTTTGCACATGTTTGAACTTTTGAACACATTTGAACACAATGTTTGAACATATTTGCACGTATTTGGACATATAATATATATATATATATAATATATATATAATATATATATATATAAATATATTTTATACAGTAATACTTCTAATTAAGTAACGCCACCAAGATCAAACTGCATGCGCATGTGCGTCCACACAGTACGGACATATGCCCGAATATCACAACCATTCTGCCATACAAAAGCTCTTGCTTTTCTCCCAGTCCACTGTATTTGCAGTGCTGTAGCTTGGATGCAGTGCTGGTATGCCTACATGTATCTACAGGTATATTCAAGTTTATGATATTTTAAATATGGAACGGATGCATGTACCGTGCCAAAAGTAGGCCAAGTCAGCAGTGCTTAAACGGAACTTAGACTCCGTTTTGAACCAGCAGAAGTATCATGCACAGAGTCCCTTTTCACCTTTTAGCATCCTTTTGCACATCCTACTTGAAATCACTTTCGGCAGTCCTGGATGCGCATGTAATTATGAAAGTCTACGAGGCAACCAAATCAATCAGGCAATTAGCGACCTTTTTCTTTTGGTCAAGTTGTGCCAGTTGGGTCATGCGACTTCCACAGGGCACTGCGGGGGATCTTGAGCTCCAAATCGGAGTCCAACCTTCGACAGTTACCGCGCCCCGGCTGATTGGGATTCTAGTTGGATCGATTTCTTTGAACCAAAATGCAAGAGTCACATGGTATGACATTGGTATCAGCATTTCTCAAGTCTGGTTGTTCTGCAATTACTTGTTTAGGGTCAGTCATGACAACACGTATGAGACTCTCACTTTAAGAAATGCATCCAAAATGCGAAATATGTGTACCAATGACCTACATGGCTGGAGATAGTGGGTGTGGTCCAAGGTGCCTGAGCCCAGTAGATGATGACGCCACTTCCAGTGGCTAGCTCGCTACTGAGATTTGCGGCAGAGATGGGCAGAAAAATCTTCACTGAACCAATGTCATGTCAACATCTCACCATTTCTTGCCGTGTTTTTGTCAACAGATGTTTAGGAAGGTACTTGACCAGTGTTGCTTACCTTACAGCTCTCTCCATGGCCCGCTGACATTTCATGGGGCCGCGTTCAGTCCACGGAGACCTTCCTTGAGTGCGCGGTCACGGACCAACTCAGGGCCATGAGCTCAATTCCAATGACAGAGGATTCTTCTTGTTGAATTCATTTGTGGCATTTGAATGCATTTGATGCAGACCATTTATTTTGATTGGTCATGTCTTAAATCTGAAAGCGAAGCTGTAAAACGATGACGGTGACGATCCAGGCCACAAGTCAGCTAAGGCGGCTGATCTCACCACCTCAAGAGATCGACCATCCTTGGGACGGGAATCGTATGGAATCTTTGCAGGGACGTGAAATGACATGAACATACATGAACGGTTTCTCATGGTTTCTCCATGTTTCTTTTTAATGCGTGGGAATGGGTCAGTAATAGTGGGTCAATACGTAGGACCCAGGCACTTTTTGTTCGTAGTTCGTAGGCAATCGTTTTTTTGAGATACCCATTGACTTGTCCCACACAATACTACACATAATGTACTGTATATATCTGTATATGATATATCATTTCGTACCTGCTCATCGGGCAGTTGTTTAGCTCTTTCGCGCTTCTCCCGTTGTTCTGTGAGAAGCTTGGTCATGAGAGAAGCCGTGCAGGATTGCATTGTATTGCCTAATATTGCCATATAATGTTATATAATATTATACCTTTCCACTTCAAACCCCATCCCGTGTGCAGCAGCGCCAAGCCTGCCAGGAGACATGCCCATTTCGTACCCTCTTCGTGGTGGTTCAGGATACGGCTTGGAAAGGGCAAGACGTTGAGCCGCCAATTTTTAAACATCGTTTCACTCGTTTCGAACTCTTGTTCAGATCCAAGTGTGCACCCGGTGTCGATATGGTACGGCAGGACATGCTTGTCTTGAAGTACGGCCTGGAACTGGATGAACTAGACTTCATCAACAAGGCGAAGGCAGTGATGCTCCAACCGTAACCCTCCTGTAGGCTGAGACTCTAAGTAAAATGATATGTGGTCGCATGGTCGAAACAGATGTTCGGTACAAGGACCTGATGACATGTTTTTTCCTTTTCAATCCTTTGGTGCGATCAGTGCTGGGTATCAGTTTGATGATTGATGTTGGGCTGTATGTGAACCCGGCGTTTGGTTGAAAAGATTGAAATCGAAGAAGTGCCATGAACCTGCCAATGTGGCGCACCTTTGTGGTACCCAAGCAGGATTTTTGTGTGATGTGTCAACTGAAATTCTTATGCTTTTGTTTGCCATTCCATTTATTTCAAAAGCCAACGCAATATGTTTGCCGCGCCTTCTTGGTCATTTCTGCTTCAAAGCTGGGCACAATTCTACTCTTTTTATATATATATAAGAATCATTAAGAATCTAAGTCTAAGTCCCAGAAGGATGCTTATCAGTCACTGATCCCTCGAGAGCATTTGAACGCCCAAAACATCCAAACCATGTCTGAAGCCAGAAGATAAACATGTCAGTCTAGGGGTGTTCGCTTCAGTGAATGAATGGTGACAAAAAGTTTCCCTATAACCAGTACAAGAAATTGCTTTCCGGCGCTTGGCACACCAAGTTGAGAAAAGACTCAGCAAACTTGACATATTGATTTGATTTTGCACGCTCAGCGCCCATGCTGGAAGCTTCTGCCAGCATGGCAGGCCATTCAGCTGCATTAGGGAATGCTGTCCACAATTACAATCATATGCAGTTAGCATCAATTGGCAATTTATTGTCAATTTGTGCCGAATGTAATGTGCAGCATAGGGGTTGGGCGTCCCTGGGTTAGAACCTGGGGCTAGTGCCACCCTTTTTACCACCGGAGTGGTTTGGGCAAAACCTTGGGTTCAGGAATTCAGCCCGTGCAATGATGGTAATGTGATTTTTTATCAAAATCTCAGTCCCTAGGTTTTCAGACACCGGGCCTCGTTAACAGAGAAATCTTTAAAAATGTTGGGCCACCAGGTTTTCAGCCCTGTGACACAACAAACTTGAAAAACACTGGGAATGTTGCATCATAGGTTTTTAGCCCCTGTGGATGACTGCATGATACTGCATGTGACCATTGTAGATGTTGCATGATAGATATGTATTCATAAATGTATCTATATCGATATGTATGCATATATATATATATACAGTGCATACATATACACAGAATATGCATATACACATGTTTGTATAATGGGAACAAATCAAACGGGTTTTTAGACATATCTTGTAATAGGGGTCTGGTGCCCCTGTCTTAAAACCTGAGGCTGGTGCCACCTTTTTTTACCACCGGAGTGGTGGCTGAAACATATGGGCAAAACCTTAGACTCAGCAATTCACCACCTGCAATGATGGTAGTCTGGTTTGATGTCGAAATCAAGGGCCCTAGGTTTTCAGACACCGGGCCTCGTGAACAGAGAAATCTTTAAAGATGTTTGGCCACCAGCTTTTCACCCCTGTGACAAAACAAACTTCAAAAACACTGGGAATGTTGCATCATAGGTTTTTAACCCCTGTCCTTGACAAACGGTGAAGAAAAATGATGACTGCATATGTGTGGATGTTGCACTATAATGCACTATATAGATATAGGATATACACGCACATGTTTCTGTAACGGGAAAATGATGATCAAACACAGTACTGTCAGACACACCTGGTGTCTGATGGTGTCTGTTTTTCCAGATGGCATGAATGATTATGATGTTTTCACTAAAACATGCATGAACCTTGGGCCCAGGTATTTACCCCGGAGAACCAAAACACGGAGCAAGCTCGGAGACCCGCAAACCATGCAAAACAGGCTACATCGGTGGACTTCAAGGGGACCCCCCTTTGTGGATGCAAAAATGGTTCAAAAACAACAATTTTAAATAAGGGTCTTAATGAAGAACTACTGGCCTGAAATTTTGCAATTTTAGTGCTTATGGTTGGCCCGGTTAAACCTGCCACCTCCCCCAGGATCCGCAGGTCAACAAGCATCTCATACAAATCTGGGACCTTGGGACCAGGTATTTAACCCCAGAGGATCTAGAAAGGATTCATCCAAAGAACATGTGGATCTGTTTGGCTCTCTTCAGGCATTGTTCTCAGGCCCAAGTTTTTCAACCCGTGCCTTCTCTTCAGCTTCTTGTCACTTTCCATCTGCCTGGGCACGGGGCAGCCGGAAATAAATCAAAAATTGAGGGCGTCAACAAGATTGCGTCATTTCCCAAAAAGTAAATTGGTTATACAAACAACCGGAACTTTACCTCTTTATCTACTGGATCTTCCGTTGATTCCTGCGGATCATTTATTTTCACGGACAAAAATCCAAACAATTGATTACATTGATTGGTTGAGCAATTTTTTCGTCAGCGCATTCCAAAGCAGTGTTATCAGTGATTGGGAAAACAAAACCAACAAAACCTAAACAAGTCAAACCATCCCAGACTTTCGGCTACACCTCGGTGTTCTTATCCGGCATCGCCGGCGCATCGTCCACCTGGAGAGAGCATCTGAGTGCATCTGCAACGGGATCCGAGGAAATGGATGATTATGATGTTTTCACTAAAACATGCATGAACCTTGGGCCCAGGTATCTACCCCGGAGAACCAAAACACGGAGCAAGCTCGGAGACCCGCAAACCATGCAAAACAGGCTACATCGGTGGACTTCAAGGGGACCCCCCTTTGTGGATGCAAAAATGGTTCAAAAACAACAATTTTAAATAAGGGTTTTAATAAAGAACAATTGGCCTAAAGTTTTGGAATTTTAGTGCTTATGGTTGGCCCGGTTAAACCTGCCACCTCCCCCAGGATCCGCAGGTCAACAAGCATCTCATACAAATCTGGGACCTTGGGACCAGGTATTTAACCCCAGAGGATCTAGAAGGGATTGACCCAAAGAACATGTGGATCTGTTTGGCTCTCTTCAGGCATTGTTCTCAGGCCCAAGTTTTTCAACCCTTGCCTTCTCTTCAGCTTCTTGTCACTTTCCATCTGCCTGGGCACGGGGCAGCCGGAAATAAATCAAAAATTGAGGGCGTCAACAAGATTGCGTCATTTCCCAAAAAGTAAATTGGTTATATATACAAACCGGAACTCTACTTCTTTATCTACTGGATCTTCCGTTGATTCCTGCGGATCATTTTTTTTCACGGACAAAAATCCAAACAATTGATTACATTGATTGGTTGAGCATTTTTTTCGTCAACGCATTCCAAAACAGTGTTATCAGTGATTGGGAAAACAAAACCAACAAAACCTAAACAAGTCAAACCATCCCAAACTTTCGGCTACACCTCGGTGTTCTTATCCAGCATCGCCGGCGCATCGTCCACCTGGAGAGAGCATCTGAGTGCATCTGCAACGGGATCCGAGGAAATGGATGATTATGATGTTTTCACTAAAACATGCATGAACCCTTGGCCCAGGTATTTACCCCGGAGAACCAAAACACGGAGCAAACTCGGAGACCCGCAAACCATGCAAAACAGGCTACATCGGTGGACTTCAAGGGGACCCCCCTTTGTGGATGCAAAAATGGTTCAAAAACAACAATTTTAAATAAGGGTCTTAATGAAGAACAACTGGTCTGAATTTTTGCAATTTTAGTGCTTATGGTTGGCCCGGTTAAACCTGCCACCTCCCCCAGGATCCGCAGGTCAACAAGCATCTCATACAAATCTGGGACCTTGGGACCAGGTATTTAACCCCAGAGGATCTAGAAGGGATTCACCCAAAGAACATGTGGATCTGTTTGGCTCTCTTCAGGCATTGTTCTCAGGCCCAAGTTTTTCAACCCGTGCCTTCTCTTCAGCTTCTTGTCACTTTCCATCTGCCTGGGCACGGGGCAGCCGGAAATAAATCAAAAATTGAGGGCGTCAACAAGATTGCGTCATTTCCCAAAAAGTAAATTGGTTATACAAACAACCGGAACTTTACCTCTTTATCTACTGGATCTTCCGTTGATTCCTGCGGATCATTTTTTTCACGGACAAAAATCCAAACAATTGATTACATTGATTGGTTGAGCAATTTTTTCGTCAACGCATTCCAAAACAGTGTTATCAGTGATTGGGAAAACAAAACCAACAAAACCTAAACAAGTCAAACCATCCCAGACTTTCGGCTACACCTCGGTGTTCTTATCCGGCATCGCCGGCGCATCGTCCACCTGGAGAGAGCATCTGAGTGCATCTGCAACGGGATCCGAGGAAATGGATGATTATGATGTTTTCACTAAAACATGCATGAACCTTGGGCCCAGGTATTTACCCCGGAGAACCAAAGCACGGAGCAAGCTCGGAGACCCGCAAACCATGCAAAACAGGCTACATCGGTGGACTTCAAGGGGACCCCCCTTTGTGGATGCAAAAATGGTTCAAAAACAACAATTTTAATAAGGGTCTTAATGAAGAACAACTGGCCTGAATTTTTGCAATTTTAGTGCTTATGGTTGGCCCGGTTAAACCTGCCACCTCCCCCAGGATCCGCAGGTCAACAAGCATCTCATACAAATCTGGGACCTTGGGACCAGGTATTTAACCCCAGAGGATCTAGAAGGGATTCGCCCAAAGAACATGTGGATCTGTTTGGTTCTCTTCGGGCACTGTTCTCAGACCCAAGTTTTTCAACCCTTGCCTTCTCTTCAACTGCTTGTCCCTTTCCATCTGCCTGGGCACGGGGCAAAGAGAGGGCGCCAACAAGATCGCGTCATTTCCGCAAAATTAGATTGATCATACAACTAATCGAAAGTTGGCTTCTTGAATTTAGTTTATTTTTGAATCTTCCATTGGTTTTCACAGGCAATCGGTTTTACATATTTTCATTATAATGGAGTCACTTCTTCGTCAACGCATTCGGAAACTTTCAACGCACCTCGGTCTTCTGATCCACCTGTGTCGCTGCCGCATCGTCCACCCACAGTTTTTTGTCAAGAGCTTGGATCGACCGTTAATGGAGTGTGGTCAAGTTATTAAGCAACAGTTGGGCTTGTGAATCTTGGGCTGAAGGTTTTAAGCATCATATGCGAAAGTAAGCTGTTTTATGTTGAAATGTTGGGATCAAGGTTTTCACCTCTAGGTTAGCGAAGAACCTCAAAATTGCTAAAATGTTAGGCCAAGGTTTTCAACCCTGCCTTAAAAACCTTGGACCCTAGGAATCCATCCGCCTAGAGGTGGCTGAATACCTTGGCACTACCCCCCTGTGCACACCCAACCCCTATGTGCAGCAACCCGGCAGACCCTATCCAAAACACACAAGGCAGGCACGTCAACTGTCAACAAATTTTAAGGATGTCACCGGAAGACGGGGCTAGATTGTTTTAGCCAGGAATTTGGGGTGTAGGAGTGCGATTTTGGGTTTGATGTTGATGCCAAGGACTTGAACTGGGCAATAGTTCTGCCTTGGCTCTTGATGTTTTGAGCATGGAAACTGCGGACATCGCTGGGGCCCAAACTGGTGCCAGATCCGTTGGGACTGGCGCTTGCTGGTAGATCTGGTAGATCATGGATTCAAAGAGTGCAAGGCCTCGAAATCACCTGGCACCAAGACCCAGGGATGTGGGATTTCCCATCAAGAGCTGCATGTCCTTGCATAGCTTCGCAGCGGTAAGTCTGCCGCAGTGAGACTGAGGACTCACACCGATCCTTGGCATGGCTGTGGCAAACAGTGGCAGTGGCTTGGTTGCTGCTAGAAGAGAAAACATATTGGAGACCTGATCGGACCTGCATTTCAGATCATTTCAGAACTGTATTGGGTTGAATTGAAATGAATTGAATTTTAAGGCGACCTGCTGCTGGGCTGTGAGCGATGTCATTTGTGAAGCTTGGCTACAGACACATCTTCTTTGGCACCGCTTTTCAGTTGTGCAGATGCTTTGCTAATCAAAGTCACGTCAACAAACACTTTTCGGATTTCAGGATGCCTGCATACGCCCTCCTGCTGCCGTCCCGGAGTTGCAGTTGGTGGCCTATCGATGATCTCCCATGCAGAATCCAAAGCAACTCCTAGGTCCTAGTTGCTTGTTAGCTGGGCTGAGGAATGATAATAAATGATATAGGATATTCATATAGCAATGATTTTCAATGTGTATGTATACTGTGATATATATATATATATGTCCACAATAAAACTGTGTATATTATATATATATTAGAAAAAGGCGCCCGCAGCCCATTGAATACCATTGAATCCCATCAATCCCATCCATATGAGCTCATTACGCCAGTAAAACTCTACGTACTGTTTGATGGCTAGGGTTGCTCGAAAGAGTGGTTATTAACCAAACGTTATCCACTGTTATCCAATATTTTATGATTAATTAATATTAAATAGCTGTATATTTCTCTATGAGATTCTATGAGTCGATAAATGACTCTGTTCTTTTGTTGCGTTCAATTTGTTGATGGTGATTGCTTTAGCAGCATGCATTTGAGCATTCGTTGATATTCGTTGCATCATTTTTGATGTGTGCCCTAATTTTTATTCGACTGTTTTCAGTTCTAGGATTTAGAGCGAGTTGATAACGACTAGGGGGTGTCGTGCTTTCGTGCTCTTCGCGAGTTCAAGTTGAGGTGAGCACGAATAGGCTATTTTTATTACTTATCGCTAGTTTCTCTCTCTATTTTTTTGTCTATTTAATTATGATTGTTATTTTCTTTCATGTCGTCTTAGTTATCTCTGCTATGTTTTCATTTTTTGGTTCTTCCTTTTGGACAATTTCGGACTCCAAATTTGAATTGAAAAAGGACAAGACAAGAGAAGAACATTTTAGGAAAGTGATCAGAAAAGAGACAGAGGAAACGAAATCTGGCTTAGACAAGAGAGACTCAAAAAGATGCTTCAGTGGTGGCTCTTTCGATGAACCCCAAAAGAACAGATAATAAAGAAACGGCGCCTGATGCGGGCTGTCCCAATTTTGTTGTAGTATGTACATGAAGATTATCTATAGCGAAGTTCTGTATTTTTGCCACTCCTGCAATTGACATGCTATACAATGTCCTATTGTTTTAGACATTGTTATGTTTTTTTGCTGAGAATGTGCCAGCATTCTCCAATCAGCATTGCATCATGTTCGGCCATGTTCAGCCCAAATTCCTGTGGTGAAGGCAAAGACACCAAGCGAGTTTTGATCAGTTTCAGTCACAAACGAGATATACATATCCTCGGATATTCTGAAGTGAATTTCAATGTTTTGGCTTATGTTTGTTTATGCTTATGCTTGCAGTATCGAGGAAAATTATTTCTATACATACGCTCACAAACGTTTACTTGTTGTTCGGAATCTTAAGATTCTCAGCTACAATGAAACACATATTCGCTTCCTTCTCTTGAACTTCAGATTCACACATTGTTTAAACATATGCTTACTTTTCCCTTAATTGTTAGTTATGTTTTTCTAATACTATTAAAACATATATAGCTACCAGGTTGAAAACTGACACCAGGTCCATGTTTGCAAAACGTAGTTTGAGACTAATCATATCTAATAATCAACGGGTCCTCCAGGGGCCTGTCCTTCGCCGAGGTGGAGGATGTAGACCCATCACCGCCCACTCCAGAGCGAAAAAGCAACCTGCGGCGGCGGCGGCCCAAACCGCTAAGCTTGGGAACCCGGGCCAGTCTGGGAGGTGTGGCCGTTTGGAATGTTTGGACAATGATGGATAATGGATGGTCTATATGGATGGTTACAGATGTATATGCACAACTCGCGCTGGATTAATTATGTAGCATAAGGATGCATAAGGATTAATTATATACTTAGATTTGCTGGATGATATGTGTAAATGTTTGACTAATCAAAGAAGCAAAGAAAGGTCGATAGACATAGTCACATTTATATGCAAATAATTGCAAATATATGTACGCATGACACATGTCACAACAGGCAAGTAGACTCACGCACACTTTTCACATTTTTGAAAATATTCGCAAACCTATTTGTGTGAATTGTTGATATCATGATAACTTTACATATATGCTAAAGCATAAATACACATGACATTTGTATACATTTGTGATGTACTTAAAGGTAGGTTGAAGGTTGTTGAATTGAAATAGATGGCAACGAAATACTGAATTCAACCAGGTGGATCCCCAGATCTTTTTGTGCTCCCTACGAGCTTCACTCCTGAGGTGATAATATTTCCGAAGAGCCGGCCAAACCTTTGAGAAGGGTAAACTCACCACGGCTGCGGCCATGCACTTCGGCAGAGGTTTGGATGGTTTTGGATCAGCCAAAGGGCCAGATTGTAATCTATGGGCCATGCGGATCTATATGACGTACGCCCTGATGCTTGAAAACTCAGGCACACAGCTGGTTCCCGAAGCGTGGCTCTTAGGTTTGAAGAGACTGTGCGATCAGTTGCAATGTTCTCAGGGGCGGACATTCGATGCAAAGTAATTAAGCACCTTCTTCCCACCATCCATCATGGTTGTTAAAAATGCGTAGAAACCGGGACGACCACACAGTCACAAGCTTTGGGCGAATGCCGCGTGTGAAACCGCGTGCCAACTCAGGTGCCAGCTTTGGATTGGTCGCTTGATGGTGCGAGGGAGGCTTGGAGAAATGTTCGAGCCATTCTGTGTTTCTATGCATTTCTATGTGAATTTCTGTCATGACGGCGCACAGGATCTAGATCGCCTGACGCCCGAGCAGAATGCTTTGATGAGCGGCTTTGTAGCACTCATCACGGCAGCAGCTTGCAATCTGATAACTGCCTGGGCCTCAACCGCTGAGCCCGTCTCCAGATTTGGAAGTACTATGAATACTTTGACATACTGTAACATTTGAGTAACCTGGAGAGAGATTGCGTGGACTGAGGTGCCTATGTCTCTTAGCTCTACGCGGCTTGCCCTAGCTGGGGTGGGCGGCTTTTTCCACTTCACAGCGTCACTCGGACAATTGCTCAGCTGTGCCGGTCTGGGTGAACCTTTAGCTCTCACGCAAAATTCTACATGTATTGTAGACTGAAGATTTGTTGTGCAAGAATATGTGCAATAATGTGCAATACCATTTAGTACTGTACCTATAGTCTAATTAAGTAGTAAGATTGTTCTTCTAATTACACGGACCCACTCCAGCTGCGTTGTTGATGCAAAGCTGCCTCTGCCTCTGTGCATCTCTGTGCACTTCACATTTGCCTGCTGTAATACCAGTCTTGCGTATGTCCCGGTCTGTCAGCGTTTGGAGTTTCCACACTGGATGCAACTGCGCCTGCGTCGGAGGTATCTTTGTACATTGTGTGCATTCACGTCTGCTTCCAGCACTGTCAGTTGCCTCAGCCAAGCAGGGTTGAAATTGGAAGCAGGACACCAACAGGACCTGTTCCATTCTGTCCCAATCCATTCTCTTCCTGTTCCATTTGTCTATGTCTGCCATGTGCAGGCCCTGTGGGAACAGCATCACAGAAGCATCACTGCATCTGAGGTCATCACGCCGTTGATGCAGCTCTCGGCCCTGTGGATGCTTCCCTTCTCCACCAGTGCGGCCACCTTGGGCTTCGCCCCTGTCATCCGCCCACTTCATTTGGTGGCAGCCCCTTGTTGGAATTCAAAAGATGTAGAAAGGAGATCAGATGGGATCATTTGGTTACGATTTGGTTGGTTGTTTCCTATGTTTCATCTTGATTTGGTTGTTGATTAATTATTCTAACGATTCTAGCCCTTCATAGCCCTTCATCAATTGAATTGAGATGATAATATTTTTTCAAGCTATTTTCAGGAAGGGTTGAAAGCACCAACAATTCAGCCATGAATGTTAACTCTATGTGAAAAATCCTCTCCACCTAACCCAAATAATAAACACTTCAGGTAGTTTTTATTATTAGGGGGTGAAACCCACAAATGGTAGCTTCATTTTTAAATTGTTGTCTAAAGGCTAAAGGGCATCAATTAAAAGTCAAATTGGCCAACCTAACATTTTCCAAAATTGGAGACGGACACTAGTTTTTATTATTTGGGGGTTAAGTAATAGGGGGAAGGGATTTTGATATATGAATCAAGTGCATATTCCAGAACTGGAATGGTGCCTCCATGCGCCATCTTGCAAGATGTCTATAGATGTTTGGAGTCTAGAGCTTCACTCCCTCTCCCCAGCAGGGAGACCATACATTCCTTGGCTTCTTAGGTACTGCTGATTTGTGTCGGAGGCTTTTTGCCTGCAGCTGATGGTTGCCTTTCCTCAGTGGCTACCGGGAAGTTCTGGCAGCAAAGGGCTGTCAGACACTTGGCTGTGCTTGCTACAGCTCAAGGGGGATGGAGTTTTGGAAATCCCTCAGCGGTCTCTCAAGGACAAAATGTGGCCCTTGATTTGCCAACCGCTCGTTGTACTTATCACCCGATCGTGGATGTGCAAGTGAACATTTGGGGACATCTATGAGAATTTGCTACAGCCTCAATAACAATGTTTCTGACATGGCTGCCAACCTGCTCTGAACCACTGCCCATGAAACCACTCACGACTTTGTATGAATTTCATGTTAATTCTTGAACTGAAACAGCTGTGAGAAACAAGAGGGAGTTGGAGCAGCTTGAGAGCAGATTTGATCCTACAAGTTTGTCGCATGTTGTAGTTGAAAAAAACAGGGAAGTCGCACTTTCACTTTTAATGGCAACGTTCAGTGCTACGTGTCTGAGAAGCTGCCGCATTTTTGAAGTTTCAGGATTCGTGGTATTGGGGGAATTCCTCATTTGCTGCTACAATGTGATACTCCACCAGGCAACTTTTGCTGAAGGCTTCTTGGCTGACCTACCGCCAGGTTCCACCTCCTCTCTGAGTCAAAAAGGCCCATAGAATGGACAAGTCAATATTATATATGTATATTATACATATTATAATTCGTGAGTGTTGGCAGTGTCTGGCCGAGGTAATGATTCTGATTCTGAGCTTGCAACACATCCGCTTCAGTTCTTTCTGGCCAGCCGTGTTGCAAATGGCCTGTGAATGCCTCAGAAGGTTGCTGAAGCCGATCAAGTCCATGGCACGTTTTCACACGACAGTCAAGTGTGGTTTGATTTTATATGTACATAATATATTATATAGTTATAATATATATATATAGAGAGAGAGTATCAGTATATTACTTATTACATGTGATTCTTGTCAAGAACTTTCAACTACTGCTGACCACCCAGTGGCCACCCCAGCACACTGGTCTTGAGGACCTGTGCAATGCTTTTCTTGGCAATCCCTTTCTTGCGTCAACACCTATGGGCCTTGCGGAAGGCGGACGCAAGATCTCGCAAGAATTGTCAGTGAAACGCACAGTTTGCTTGAATTTGAAAGCTGCTTGATGCTGCTTGCATCTTTTTGACTTGGCCTGTTCTGGCTGTGAATATTTGAACCATTCTAGAATGTTTTTTTTTAAATAATATATATTACTTATATTCTGTTCAGGCAGATTAATGCGGACAATGTCATGAAAAACTATTACATAATATTCACTAAAATGCACTATATCACTTGTGGGTGTGCATACGTATACATGGATATACATGGATACATGTAGATTCAATGAATGATTCAATGTAGATATACATCCCGGCGGAAGGGAAACCGCGCGAGCGTTTTCATTGGTTGCTTCCAGGAGAGTCACAGCCACCTGTAATTTACAATCTAAAATGTTCTTCCGATCAGTTTGGATAACTGAATTGGGGTTAAAAAAAGTGGATGCAAAATCTATTGATTTTTAACAAATCCAGGTAAACATCATGTGCATCAGACGTGGATGCGCAGATTTTTTCACACTCTTCTGTAGCAACATGTCACGTAGTAAACGATCCCAGAGATCTCAGCAGCGTAGCAACATGTCACGTAGTAAACGATCCCAAGGATCTCAGCAGCGTAGCAACATGTCACGTAGTAAACGATCCCAGAGATCTCAGCAGCGTAGCAACATGTCACGTAGTAAACGATCCCAGAGATCTCAGCAGCGTAGCAACATGTAACGTAGTAAACGATCCCAGAGATCTCAGCAGCGTAGCAACATGTCACGTAGTAAACGATCCCAGAGATCTCAGCAGCGTAGCAACATGTAACGTAGTAAACGATCCCAGAGATCTCAGCAGCGTAGCAGCATGTCACGTAGTAAACTCTCCCAGAGATCTCAGCAGCGTAGCTATGTAACGTAGTAAACCATCCCAGGGATCTCAACAGCGTAGCAGCATGTCACGTAGTAAACGATCCCAGAGATCTCAGCAGCGTAGCAACATGTCACGTAGTAAACGATCCCAGAGATCTCAGCAGCGTAGCAACATGTCACGTAGTAAACGATCCCAAGGATCTCAGCGTAGCAACATGTCACGTAGTAAACGATCCCAGAGATCTCAGCAGCGTAGCAACCTGTAACGTAGTAAGAAAGTCCCAAGGATCTCAGCAGCGTAGCAACATGTAACGTAGTAAACGATCCCAGAGATCTTAGCAGCGTAGCAACATGTCACGTAGTAAACGATCCCAGAGATCTTAGCAACATCGCAATATATCCTGTACAAAATTTGAGGAACGTTAACATGCCCCCCCACCTCACCCCACCCCAACCCCAACCCACACTAACATGGCAATATATCCTGTACGAAGTACGAGGAACGTTAACATGCCCCCCCACCCCACCCCACCCCGACCCCAACCCACACCTAGAGATCTCAGCAGCGTAGCAACACGTAACGTAGTAAAAGATCCTAGAGATCGTAGCAACATGGCAATATATCATGTACGAAGTACAAGGAACGTTAACATGCCCCCCCACCCCACCCCACCCCAACCCCAAGACAAAGAGCAATACTCAAAAAGGAAGCAAAATGCACGTACGGTTTTCCTGCCGTAGGCATATACATGATATACCGATATACTCTATTTTTTCTTCAACAGGTGAAGCGGCGATTTTTTGCCACCGCCTTTCTGGGGGAATGCCTGTCAATGATGCTGGGTGGCAGTGGCAATGCTTGGTCAAACACTGGCATGTCAAAGGAGTTTGCTTAGTTCATCAGAGTGCTTGTTGAACTAGTCATGCAAGATCATGCAAGGACAGGAGTTTGCTTGGTCACCTTTTCGTATTCTGGCTTCTATGAGCCTTCGGTTGTCAATGCAGTTGAAGGCTTGTTTCGCGGGAGAGATTGTCTTCTGGTGTGGGTTCGTGGATGTAACAGTGGATGGACCTCATAAGAATCCTGGTGCAAGCACTCCTATTCTTGAGCCGTTGTGCACTTCTAGTGGAAGTACAGAAACAACTTCGTTCAGTGCAATTTTTGCGCGGGATTTCATTTCCTGCGGGATGACCGAACATGTATGTTACTATATAATATATAATTATATATATATATATTATATGTGTGACTTGCATGTCACATGTCTCACATTCACAGGAAGTGCTGCTTGTGCTAGGTGGATTGCAGCAGCTCTTCAATTTGCTTTTTGCAACTTGACAAAGTGGAGATCACTGGAGTGCTGGTTGGATATCGCATGATATCCATTGATATCCCACATCATCCCACTGGCTGCCTATTGCACCGGCTGCCAAGGCAGTGATCTCACATCGGCTGCTTGGTCTTGGCCGTGGAGTGGAGCAGGTGTCTCTTTACGGGCATCAGTGTGGTTGGGGTCTGGATTCCATTGACAGATATTGAAAGGTCGAAGATTAAACACCTCGAAAAAATAATTCAAAAGTTCAGAAGGCTCAAATTGGTAGTGACTATTAAATGACATTAGTGACTCGTTGTCTTTTTGAGCTGTTTCATCTCTGTTGTCCGCTTGTACGGTGTACGTCATTGACGTGAATAAACAGGCAAAGAGGCGGGCAGCAGCCAACAAAAAGAGCCAACTATTGAATGGAAATACCATGCGACGGGGAAGCTGGTCACCCACCAAAAGCGAGTTGAACATGTGGGCTTCATTGCCAGCAGGAGAGCATGGGTCAGCGAGGAATGCGGTCATTTGTGATTAATTATAGACCGCATATGATGGGATGTCAAAAAAATAGTAGGATGTGATTGATATGTTCTCTTGTCTTCGTGGCAAATATATAGTTTAGGCCCTTGTTTTTTAGTGATGATTTTACTGATGGGCCCCACCAGAAGCATGATCAGCAAGGCAGTGCTGGATTTTTAGGTTTGCGTTAGGTGTCTTGAGTTTAGAATTATAGAGCAGGTTATCCCGTTATCCGCTTACTCTCCGGTCCTTTTCCGCTTCCTTTTATCTTGCGTCTTTCCTCAGATGCACAGGTGAGAAGTGTCACGCGACGGTAGGCAAAGACTGCAAAGAGAATGTATGTCAATGTATTTCAGACTTGAAGTGGCACAACGCTCCAACACAACAATCATGTGTCGCGATTGAATTTGCTCTAAGTCTTTTCAACTGAAGCTAGGAAACTAAACAGAAGCCAATACCACCTTTCCACCAAACTGTGATTTGAAACAAATTGTCAGAAATTGAAAATTCTTTGGAGATTTTGCGCTGGCTCGGGGCTAGACTGTGCTATAATATGCTACAATGATTAGTTGCCCATTTCAATCGTAGCTTTGTTGTCACTACTTTGAAAGCTTGTGCCTCTAGTTTGTTATAGTTTGCTTTTTGGATGCGTTTCTTTAGCTTTTCCGATTTACAGTACGGGGGCCTCCCCCATCCACCCTTCCAATCATGGTACTTCTCCATAGATCATACACCTTATAATATGTAAAGAACAAGAGGCGGGCCTGCATCAGAATGGCTTTTACGAGCGCTTTCGGGAAACGATATTCTGAACTGCTCATGACACCAATGTGAGCAGCAGCAGTGAACAAATCTAGACTGCGGACCTGGGTTCCAGAGAAGTTGAAATTAATGCGGCCAGTTGAACCCACTTGTAAACAAGATTTGAAAACGGAGAACTGTGGCCCCTTACACTTGAAAGATTCAGAACCAAAACTCAGGACAACTCAAATTAATGTCAAATTGACACTGTGACATGTAGCTGGAATATTCCGATAGGCACGGCCAAACCCGTGAAGCCGACATCTTCTCGTAGAATATACAGAGCTGGAAGCGAATGTACTCGTTGCTGCTCCTTGCTCTCATTGGCATGTCGTACTCCAGTTGCTGCTTCAATGTCGAAGCCAAGGCTGACACTACAAAGACCACGTAAGTAATTTATCTAATAACGTCAGTGGATGCATCGTAATGAAAGTGAAAACCCATGGATTGTTCATTTCTGTTGGCATCATTTGTTATGCCAACCGCGAAAACGAGGTTTGCATCATTTTGCCATGCAATCTTGCGTTTGCTTGTGCAAACAATGCAGAGTTCAGCGTTTTAGTGTCTATTGCTCATTCTTTTCCTTTCTGTACTGCAAAAAGTCAATGAATCGTATCCGCTGCCACTGCCAGGTGCCCGTAAAATGCGTCTCCTTGCTTTTAGTTTGCTCTGGCCTAGCGCTATCTACAACTTGACTTTGCACCTCGTCCTGAATGGGGAAAGTGATGGAGCATGGACCAGCATGGACAAAGAGCATCAAAACATGGGTTTTAATTGGTGCATTTGCCGGCTTGAGCTCATGGAGTGTGATCCAAGGAGAGCCAAACGGCAGTGAAATCGATAAATTGGAGGCACCTTGAATCAGCGCCGTGATAAAAGATCATACAATCACAATAGATATCAATAGATCATATAGATTCATATAGATCATACAAGTAGCTTGGGGGAGTCATTCGCATAAGTCCCAGTGTTGGAAGTTGCTGCTGCAAATATACTGTAAGAGATTGTGTATTATATTCCTCCTACAAGTAGCCACTGATTGTATGCGGTGGGTTTAAGCGGTTGCCCTCATGCCCTGCGCTTGTGCCATGCATTTGGCAACTGTGATCATACAGCGCTCGGTGCAGTTTTGTCTCCCCGAAGCCTTCCGCTTCTGAACACCCATCAGTCAAGAAGCCAAGACCTAGACCGCTAGAGCTTTCGAAAGAGAGCGGAGGCTTCCCAGGCCAAGTTTGAAAGTACAAGGTCAACCTTGGCCTCTTTGCATATCTTTGTCCTGTAAGCCGTTTCAACGAGAATTGCAGGGGCGAAGCAAGGTCAGGACTCCAGTTTCTCTTGTCGGCATTGGCACGATCTTAGTTTGTGAATTCAGGCCAAACTGAACTACATATATATAACATCATATGAGCAGCGGCTTTTATTTGGTTAAATGGAGAATAGTATTGTGGCGTACCCCGGTTTGTCGAAAACATCATAGTTAGGTTGTAAAACGAGGTAGGAACACCCCGAGAACGAGGTAGGCACCGCACGCAAAGCATTTAGCTATTAAAAACAAGTGCGGCATTGGAGAACGAGGTCAGACCCCAAAAAACATGACGGGACTGGAGAACGAGGTAGGAACACCCCGTCAATTGCGTTTTGTATCAAATAACATCCGCGGCTCATATAACTCCTGAAATTCGGAACAAGGAGTGAATCTCTCTCCTGTCTCCGGCAGTCAAGGCGAAGATCAATGTCCCGCCCCTGCAAAATATAATTGGTTTGTAAAGGCTGATGGTCAGCTCTTGGCCCCCCCTGCAGTATCCTGCCGTCATGAGCAAATCCTGCAAGCATCTACAAGCAATGTTCATATATGTTCATATACAGGTGTCATGTTTTCCCACCGCAGGGCCTTGGGTGCTATGCGTCATCAGTATCTCATAGTTTCAGCAATCTGTGGTTCCGGGAAATCCTTGTCCCATATTTTATGGGGAAATGGCAAGCAGCCAAGCAGCCAAGCCTGCGTTGCTGTTGATGTAGATGATCAGATGGATGACGACCTTCTGTTTTACATTTATTTACATTTTCTAGACAAGAAATGTCAAGAGTCAAGACTTCTGACAAGAAAATGCTGTATTTAATTATTGTTGACAGTCATTTGACGAATGTTAAGGATTTAGTGTGAGCCACCGGATGCATCAATCTGATTGCGTACATTGTATGTCAGTGACTCCTCGCTTCTCCCAAACAAGATAAACAAGAAACAGGCATGCAGACATGCATTGCAGACATGCATGCCCAAGCCTTTGAGACACTTCCCAGGGTCGGTCATGTCATGTCCTCTTGAAATCTCTTGAATAGGTGAGGTTTGGCAGCATTCCCACAAACATCACAAACCACCATAGCCTCCGATCTTTGCATTCGATGAATTCTACCCTATGTTGGAGTTAGTCTTCGTCGCACATCGGCGCTGTTTTGTGTATCGTTGTGTCATGTGAGCCGACATAGGCTGCAGATTTCACACGGACTTCCCGGATCCATGACACCGATTTGACATCGGCTTTCAAAACTCGTTGCCACGTTCAATTGGCTTCATGGGTCCCCAAGTGCAGCCCACATAACTGCCGCACGATGTCATTTCTTGAACCAGTTATCCTACTTTGTGGCGCCTAAGGCAGTGAAGTGTATAGCGTATTCAAACAGACGTTCTGTATCGTTTTCTGAATGCACGTACCTATTGTTTTTCTTTTGTTTGTAATGCCTATGGAATATGAGTATTTGAGCCCGGACCAGCAAAATATCCTGATAGAATGAGTGTTGACATGTGTTGACATGAGCATTTCTCTGTTTGCTCCTCAATAACTTGTACAAAAGCCTTGGGAATGAGAGCCCTATCAGCTTCGCAATGGCGGGAAACTTGTCCCATCCCCTCCATGAAGCTCCCAGTGGCACCTATTGCGCCACGAAGTTTGGCAGCCCAAAGGTCCAAGCCCTTCAGCAGGATGTTTGTTATGCTTTTAAAATCTTTTAAATCATTAAGATAAGTCCATTTTTTGATTCAAAAAAAATACTTGGCCATAAGGACGGATGTCTCGATATTGCGCAGAATCGTGTAGGCTATTGCATATGTTTGAACAATTCATCGAAGTGTGCTCACTTGAGACTCAACTACTTCTAAAGTCTACCATCCTGTTACCATCAATTTGGGGCCTGGAAAAGGATCGCTGGTTAGCTGTCAAGGTCCCAGGTCGACTCAAAGGCATGAACGCCTGTTTCTTGGACTTGCAGGTGGCGGTCCTTCCCTGCTGGTGAGCTCCTGTCATGGCAGTTTTCCCTAGCAGTGCATGAGCTCCCAGCTGACCGTCGTGATCCCACCAGTGATTTTCACAGTGCCCAAAGGAGTCATTGAAATGTCATGAAATGTCATGACATGTCTATTGTATGTATAGTGTATATATATATATATGTATATATGTATTATTTTTATAACTATATATAATTATATGTAACTCATTGTAACTCTATATATAATTATATGTAACTATATATATTTATAACTATATATATATACATGGCTTGACCCGGATATTTTGCAATCTCCATATGTTTCCTGCCGACCCTTCAGAGTTTTATCGGGTTTCAACAGATCTTCGTGTGTTTTGATCAGATTGGTTAAGTTCTACCTTAGCTGTGTAGTTGAACATGTACATATATGCACAGTAGGCTATGCTTTTGGAAAGGTATGGGGGAACAGGCTCGCCCATGTGTTTACCAATGGTCATCAGATTGTGTTGCTTCATCTTTGTTGGAGGGCGCTTCCGACAGACTGAATCTCATGGATACATCGCTGATCCGCTATCGGCCTGCCTTCGGCACTTTGAAACGTGGCGAGGGAAAAAGGGTGGCACTTTGTTTGTGTGGCCTCCCATCGCCCTGTTGCTTTTTCTATGCAAGGAACCTTCTAGTAAAATCCATTGTACAGTAAGTACATGGCAATTGTGAATTGTGGCACCGGTTACCAGACAGCAATAAAGGAATGCGGACACGAACAGGAACACATTTGTCGAAATTGATGGAAACAACGGGCGGCTCATCACAGTGTATCAACTTGTTTTCTTGCGTGCTCCACTTCTCCAGGCACGTTGTGGGCCTGAGCTTCAGCCGCGCAAACTGGTGCATGCATTGAATGCAGAGCCGGCATTGAAAGTGAAGGCGGGGATGAAGTAATGCCAAGTATGTCTGTTAGTGTCTCAGAAAGGATGACAGCAAATGGGACGCGTGTGAATCAACTTGTTCATTCCTGCCCCATCATGTTGAAGAGCATGTCATTTAGCCATGCCCTTATTGGCAGTGGCTGGTGTTGGAGTTGTTGGAGCTTTGACTCTGGAAACATCTGGAAACGGAATCTCGCTTGTGCCCTTGAGGATGCCAACAACGAGCGTCTCCTGCAATTGCGGCTGCAAACAACTACCGTGCGGTTGCCAAACTCTGCACAGCCTCCTGCCTCATCCAATTCTCATGGCACCAAAGACTCTGAAGTTGAAATATTTTGAGCCTTTCGTTGTTGCCTGATGGGATTTGGGCCATCGCCCGGCGGATTCCCAGATTACCAGTGCATGTCATCCGAACAACATACATTTCAATCATTTCATAGATTAAATATATGTTTAAAGCATTTTGTTCACAGATTTTCACAGCAATGTGTCTGAACCCTTCGTCGCATCTCGCAACATCTTGCAAGCTGCAAATGGATAAGTCATGAATATGATAAGTCAGTCTTCAGCCCCTGGGGCCCCAACCTTGCCCCAATTTTGCTAAGATGAGCTCCTTTGCGGAGCTACAGAATTGCATTCGGCGCTGGCCAGGTGGGTCGATGCTGCGTGAGTTTGTTCTCTTCTCTTTCGTAGTGTTTTTATTCTTTGGTTTAGTAAGAATAACTAGTAATGATGTAGTATATTCATGTATATTCTGCGGTTGTCCATTCTAGCCTTTCGTCATGGTTTGTCAGTCCTTCTTGGCGCTGATTTGTGTGATCGTAGGCGAAGTATCATCCAATCACGCTTGATTGATGTTGGGTCGTCTCTTTCTTCGGGGAGATTCATTCTTGTGGTAAGGTAATTGTACCTTAAATTCTCTCAAGAAATCCACTGCGGACACTTACATGCACTGGAATTCAGGTACGGCTTGTGCTGTGGCGGCCCCGAGCCTACACATCGGTCTTGGATTCAAACAGCGACAGTTGAATGCATCACCCGCAGACACATTCATGGACTGTAGATTCTATACAATTGATGTTTAGATTGCCGCGGAAAGTTGGCAAAGCTGTAAAGCCGTGGTAAGATGAGAGATATGACATTTAAACTGAGTCGACCGGTTTGCATGCAGAAAAGCTTCAGATCTGAGGCAGTTGGCTTGGCCGGAGTTGGACGCAACGTCCAGCTGGTTGCCCCTTACCGGGAGGCTCCATGCTGCGAAAGCTTCACCCAGATCCATCCAGACCCAATGGATCCGATGGATTCTAATCCTTTCTGCAGGCTTATGGGACAAAGGATGCCCTAGTCGCGCGGACCCGGCCAAAGTCCAACGGTTGCAACCTGAGCAGCAGCAAAACATGCAGCAAATATCAGCAACGTCGGGAACTTGTGATTTTCTATTCATTCTTTTTCCACCCACCCTGCTGATTACAAGAATGATGCAGCTGGTTGTTTGCCCCACCAGGCTGCATGTTCTCCTAAGACACTGGAGGTATCTGGAGGAAATTATAGGAGCTAGGATGAACATGGATGAACTGGGTAACGTATGGTAACGTTACCAGTCGGTCCATTGCCTCATAAGGAGGTGTTGGGCCTTTACATACGCGCATGGCTTAGCAAAATCACTGCTGTGCTTCTGCCTTGATTGTCCGGTGCCATGACTTTCCAGCGAATCTGAAACCGCCTGCAGCTAGTCAGGTTCAAAGTGGAGACCTTCACTACAGCTGTGGTGATAGAACCTGTGATTGTTTGCAACTCAGGGAGGTCATCGTTCCAACATGTTCCAACATGTTCCAACATGTTCCAACATGTTCCAACATGTTCCAACAGTCAGGTTTGTTGATGACATTTGATGACTTATTTTTTTGTTGGTCACAGTTAATGACTTTTCCTCTTCCTACTGTATCCTACTGTGAGTTGTGATGAATTCAGGAGCGCTTGCTGAAATACCAGCCAGAGTCCAGTGTCATGCTTGATGCGCCCTGAGTTTGTCCAGCAAAGGTGGCCGAAGGTGGCACGGTGACAGTTTGGATTTCTCAACTTTTGACGTCAGATCCGAGGTTGCTGACATATGGAAAGTGAATGGCTTTGTCAAACATGTTTCTGATCTTTGTGCCACCAAGGAGTTGCAAACTCCAGCAGAGTTGCGGCCAGAGTTTGGTGCAGTGCGTTCAGAAAGATATTCAAATTGTTTCCATCAGCTCTATATAGTAGGTTTCATTTGTCAGGCCTTCTAGCTACGAATTCAACTCAAACCTTCTGATAACTGCACAAATTTTAAGGTGCCCTGAGTTTGCCAAATCTGCAGTAGCCTTTGACACAGAGGTCTGGGTGATTTTGGATTTTGCCGAGCCGCTTCTATCTCCTGGTCAACTTTGCTCCCAACTACGAAAATGAATTCCTTGAGATCGCGATTGAAAGAGAAGCCAGTTATATACAAAAATGCTTCTGTTGACCAAAGGCTGTCGCTTCTATGCAATTTTTGGGCCCATTCATTCCTGTTCCCAAGGGATTTGGATAATTTATATAGTTTAAGTTAGTTGAATTAGTTTAATACCTCTATCAGTCTCTTATCTGATTCAATTTAAATAATCGGATATAATATGATATGATATAGATTGATATAGGATATAAGATAAAATAATATAACATATCATTATGTGCTCGAACCTTGGGCCTGGACCAGGTGGGCCTTGCCGAACGCTTCTGCGGAGCTCTGGCAGCGTTGGCACCTGCCACTGCGGACTGTGGCGCGACAGGTTGGTTGGGTTGGTGAGATGTGCCAGGAGATGGTTGGATTTGCCCGGCACAGTTTGCAAATCCACAGCCCTTCTGATTTCTGATGTGTTGCAAATGTCAGATGTAAATTGATAAATGTAAGACATGTGATGTTTGAGTGGCCGGGACTTACAGAGAAGGTTTCACTCACACCTCACATAAAAATCATGGCTTGGAATCCAAGGGGTTGTGCAAGTAGCCACTGCAGAGGTTTCCATTGGCTCTGTAAGGGGGGGGGCCTGGACCGTCCGTACCTACAAACCCAACCTCATCCGCTGGACAGCTTCCTGCCTCTTGGCGAAAGAGCTCATGTCGCGGCATCCAAAGGCGCGGGCCTCTGGCCTCTGACGGGAGTGATGCGATCATATGGGACAGTTAATGAAGTGAATGAAGCACCATCCTTGTGTTTGCACCTTTTTTTCTTGGGCTTCTTGTGGGGTGACAGCATCAAAGCCATTCAAAGCCTCAAAGCTCTCTGGAAAGAAAACTTCGGATGGAATTTGATTTTTGATGATTTTTTTACGGCCTGTGGTGTTGAGGCTGCCGACATGCAGGTGGCTGGTTGCAAAGTGTCAGGGGCCTCAATTTGGTACAAAGCATGCGCAAGCATGTGATCGTCATCCTATACCTACGAATTCCACAGCTGCAAGTTGCATTCTGTTGGCCTGACGCACTTTGCATTCTGCTGATTCATGATATTCATGTGGGAGAGTTGGGTGCCATTTTGAAGCAAGTGGTTGGATTTACATGGAGTTTGCATATATTTGACCTCTGCAGACGCTAGTTTCTCGAGCCAAGTCTGACACCATGCCGGTAGACCCAAATCCAGCAATGTTTGGAACTGGTCCAGCTGATGGGATGACCAATGGAGGCAGAGGGGATTCTAGGGCATTTGAGCCGCCATACCACGGTACCATCCAGGCCATTCCAGGTCACTCCCTGATAATTTGCTACTGCTAGTAATATTTGAATATATTTGATAGTTTTTTCGGGGGTTTTATCATGTTTTATCAAAATGCTTTGAAAGTCCCCTGGCGCTTGTCCATGGTCACATGCACCTTGCATGACTTGTCAGGCGAAGATGTGCTTGATGAGGAGGCAGCACAGGTGGTCTCCAGTGTTTTCTCAGCATGTTTTCCAAGACTTTTTAAGCACTTTTGCGAGCTCTGAAGCAAAAAGATGGGAATGGGTGCACGAATCCTTGCAGTCCCCCAGCATTGCCGAAGGCGGAAATGCTGCAGAAAGCCAAGGCTGTGCCCTTGACACCGTTGCCTTTCGAGGTCACAGAGGAAGCACCAGTGGCCAGGCACGACTTGAGACGTCCAGGCACTCTGACCCGAAATGCAACCAATGAAAACACGATATGACACGATAGCAAACCTACACGTATACGGATATACTGTGACACAATACCAACACAGAGATAATCGGCAGGTGTGTAAAAGTAAAACTTGGGCCCAAAGGGGAAAGAAACCGAAGAGAAAATGGAACGTGAGCGGACAGTGCTTGCCGAATGGGAAGCAATCAGAAAATTACCCCAGATGGACATGCAAGTTCTCCGCTGGAACTTGATCACGGTCTTCACGTTTCCTCTTCTTAACAACGTCCCCGATTAGATGCCGCAGTCACAGCCAAGGCAAAGATTGGCCGCATCCGGATTCTGCGCTGTTTTGGCAGAACTGTGTTTGTTGGGCCCCACTGGTGTTGTTCCTTCGTCATGCTGGGAGCTCTTTGGCAGAATTATGGACTGGTTGTGGACCAGGGACATCTTAGTTCAAGAGCAAGTATTGAACATGTCAAGGATTAAGGGTGGACGAGCGTGGAGGTGCAACGCTCCCGTGGCAGTTTGCAGGTCATTTTGGCGATTGGCTCTTCTTTCACTTCGCAGCTTGGCCGAAGAGGACTGAAACATACTGAAACACTACAGATACCTGTGACAGCCTGTGACCTCTCACATAATGTACCACTGTAAGTAGTTGTTGTGCAGTACTTTTGACTCTGTGCCCTTGACGGTAGTCGCTGCAATTTGTCGGCTGTTCTCCATATCATGGTGCTTCTACTTCTCTTTTTCTCGAAAACGTGATAGCACTGCCTGCCAAGGTACAACCGCACCAAGGGCAGTTTGTTCCTGCCTCAGCAAGCTGCACTATGGCCACGGAAGGCAAGATGGGTCCAAATTTAAATCCCTTGTTTCATCTTGCCTTGCCAAGGCTGCATAGTGTCCTGGGACTTGTGGCGACATTGGCATCTGCACTGTCCTTCTTGGCTTGTGCTCTGTCGAGTCCTGGCATCCTCAAGCCATCTCCTGGTAGTGCAGGAGGCATGTGCCATTGCTCATAGACTCATATATCTCATATCATCTCATCCATTTGAGAACCGAGGAGTCATGACTGAGAAATATAAGATGTTGGGGCATTGCGTCAGCCCAGTGATTGTCTACTTATTGTCTACTTATACCATCTTATACCATGGGATCCCAAGACCCTTGAAATCGCAAACACCTTGGAAAAGACGATCTTTTCCCAAAAAAGTCGAACTTTTGGAAATCATCTATTTCCAAGATTGGGCCAAGTATATCAACATACCATAAAAATGTTGTGGACATCCATGAAACCATGAAACATGAAGTTTCAGCAGTATTCAAGAAAAGACGAACTTTTTATGAAATGTGCTCAAAAGACGATCTTTCCACCAAAGTACAGCAATTTTGTAGAATTTGGGTTCGGATGGTATATCTTACATCTTTATATATCTTAAATATATCTTTATATATCTTTATGTATCTTTATATATCTTTATGTATCTTTATGCTGGGCATTGACAAATGGGTAACCAGGGTCAGTACCTCGCTTAAGCCTACGTTTTTACTCGCTTACGCCTACGTTCGTGAAATATGATGGCAGCACCAATAGAAAGTGACAGAGAAGTCTTTGAATATGACTGCAACAGGTGTGACAGAGATGATGAGCAGGACACTTTGATTCGATCATATGAATTGCATGTCACTTTTCAGAAGATGTTTCAACGTATCAGGAATATGTCGCAATGTATCAGGAACATGTTTGAACTCACTTGAAGAAGTTGCTTCAACGTATCAGTACCGTCTGGCAAGTTACTGTAAGACGAGGTGACACATGTATCAGGAAGGTCGTGCAATTTACTTACAAGTAGGAAGATAGATGTTGCAACGTATCAGGAATGTATTGCAAGCTACTTGACGAAGATGTTGCAAAATAGCAAGAACATCATTCAAGGGACTTGAAGAAGTGTTGGTAGTTTGAACAAGTGTCCCCTAAGCCCACCCCAAGTGTCCCCAAGTGTCCCCTAAACCCACCCCAAGTGTCCCCAAGTGTCCCCTAAGCGTCCGCAAGTGTTAAGCTAAAGGGCTGTATCCCTTGGAGTTGGTTCCCTAGGCCTACCCAAGTGTCCCCAAGTGTCCCCTAAACCCACCCCAAGTGTCCCCAAGTGTCCCCAAGTGTCCCCTAAACCCACCCCAAGTGTCCCCAAGTGTTAACCTAAAGGTCTGTATCCCATGAATTTGGTTCCCCAAGCCCACCCCAAGTGTCCCCTGTCCCCTCCCACCCCCCCAAGTGTCCCCACCCCAAGTAAGCGTCCGCCTAAAGTATCCCTTGGAGTTGGTTCCCTAGGCCACCACAAGTGTCCCAAGTGTCCCCTAAACCCACCCCAAGTGTCCCCAAGTGTCCCCAAGTGTCCCCAAGTGTCCCCTAAACCCACCCCAAGTGTCCCCAAGTGTTAACCTAAAGGGTTGTATCCCTTGGAGTTGGTTCCCTAAGCCCACCCCAAGTGTCCCCAAGTGTCCCCTACTCCCACCCCAAGTGTCCCCAAGTGTCCCCTAAACCCACCCCAAGTGTCCCCAAGTGTTAACCTAAAGGTCTGTACCCCATGGAGTTAACTCTGAAGTCAACGTACAAAATGTCGGCTTATAATGAGTAAAAAAGTCGGCTTAAATGAGTCTCGGACCGGTAACCAGTACGAGGTAGCCAACAGCTAGATTAGTGATTAGCTTGACTCCTTCTTTGTTCTTGATATGCCACTGGCAATTGATGATTTTTCATGATTTTTCGGTATCCATCAAGTGCCTAGAATCCTCTATACAGTCTAAGTCTATATCAATGGGAATTCCAGGATCCTAAAATGGAGGTACTGTACCATATAAGGCCATATTTTGTGGGGATATTCCCTTACATAGGCCTTACATAGGCCTTATATATGGTAGGTACCTCCAATCTAGGATCCTGAAATGGCCATTGACTATAATGTTGGTTCCTGATTAGTGTGGGGAGGCCCCCCCCCCCAAACAAATTTGCGTTACAGAATAGTGTGGAAAAAACAAGGTACCGGGTACAGAATACGGTAAAATCAAAAAAAATGATAGATTTAAATTGATTTCAATTTACTTTCAATTGATTTGAATTGATTTTGAATTGATTTCAATTTACTTTCAATTGATTTGAATTGATTTTGAATTGATTTCAATTTACTTTCAATTGATTTGAAATTACTTTCAATTGATTTCAATTTACTTTCAATTGATTTGAATTTATTTTGAATTGATTTCAATTTACTTTCAATTGATTTGAATTTATTTTGAATTGATTTCAATTTACTTTCAATTGATTTGAATTTATTTTGAATTGATTTCAATTTACTTTCAATTGATTTGAATTGATTTTGAATTGATTTCAATTTACTTTCAATTGATTTTGAATTGATTTCAAGTTACTTTCAATTGATTTGAAGTTACTTTCAATTGATTTGAAGTTACTTTCAATTGATTTCAATTTACTTTCATTTGATTTCAATTTACTTTCAATTGATTTCAATTTACTTTCAATTGAATTCAATTTACTTTCAATTGAATTCAAGTTACTTTCAATTCATTTCAAGTTACTTTCAATTGATTTCAATTTACTTGCAATTGATTTCAATTTACTTTCAAGTAAAAGAAAAAAAAACAATCACCTCAGGAAGCAGCTGGACACAATAGTGTACCCCCAAACAAACCATACTATTGTGTATCAGGGTTGCTCATGGACTACCCCCTTGAAAAATTGTTTGAGTGATGTTTTTTAATTGGGTTTTAATAAGGCATCATATATTTTGGAAAATTCAGCATTTCTGAGAATTCTAAATAAAAGAAACTAATTGAGAAAATAAAAGAAACAAACTTTAGCAAAGGAAAAGGTAAAGGGAATGTTTCAAAAAAAATCACCTCAGGAAGCAGCTGGACACAATAGTGTACCCTCAAACAAACCATACTATTGTATATCATGATCATTCATGTTTTTTTTGCTTGGCTGAAACTAATCCTTTGGAAAGCCTTTGGTTTTGATTCCAAGAAAAATGAAGCTAAGTAAAAGGAAACAAACTTTAGCAAAGGAAAAGGAAAAGGAAAAGGTTGAAAAAAAACATAACCTCAGGAAGCAGCTGGACACAATAGTGTACCCTCAAACAAACCACGCTATTCTGTATCAGGGTTGCTCATGGACTACCCCCTTGAAAAATTGTTTGAGTGATGTTTTTTAATTGGGTTTTAATAAGGCATCATATATTTTGGGAAATTGAGCATTTCTGAGAATTATAAATAAAAGAAATTAATTGAGAAAATAAAAAAAACTTTAGCAAAGGAAAATGTAAAGGGAATGGAAATCCCATAGAAAGATCATAGAAATAACATGGAAACCCCATAGGAATCTCACAGAAACCCCATAGAAAGATCATAGAAATAACATGGAAATCCCATAGGAATCTCACAGAAATCCCATAGAAAGATCATAGAAATAACATGGAAATCCCATAAGAATCTCACAAGGAAATCCCATAGAAAGATCATAGAAATAACATGGAAATCCCATAGGAATCTCACAGAAATCCCATAGAAAGATCATAGAAATAACATGGAAATCCCATAAGAATCTCACAGAAATCCCATAGAAAGATCATAGAAATAACATGGAAATCCCATAGGAATCTCACAGAAATCCCATAGAAAGATCATAGAAACAACATGGAAATCCCATAGGAATCTCACAGAAATCCCATAGAAAGATCATAGAAATAACATGGAAATCCCATAAGAATCTCACAGAAATCCCATAGAAAGATCATAGAAATAACATGGAAATCCCATAGGAATCTCTCATAGAAATAACATGGAAATCCCACAGGAATCTCACAGACATCCCATAGAAAGATCATAGAAATAACATGGAAATCCCATAGGAATCTCACAGAAATCCCATAGAAAGATCATAGAAATAACATGGAAATCCCATAAGAATCTCACCACAGAAATCCCATAGAAAGATCATAGAAATAACATGGAAATCCCATAAGAATCTCACAGAAATCCCATGGAAAGATCATAGAAATAGCATGGAAATCCCATAGGAATCTCACAGAAATCCCATAGAAAGATCATAGAAATAAAATGGAAATCCCATAAGAATCTCACAGAACTCCCATAGAAAGATCATAGAAATAACATGGAAATCCCATAGGAATCTCTCATAGAAATAACATGGAAATCCCATAGGAATCTGGAAATCCCACAGAAATCCCATAGAAAGATCAGAAATAACATGGAAATCCCATAGGAATCTCAGAAATCCCATAGAAAGATCATAGAAATAACATGGAAATCCCATAGGAATCTCACAGAAATCCCATAGAAAGATCATAGAAATAACATGGAAATCCCATAGGAATCTCACAGAAACCCCATAGAAAGATCATAGAAATAACATGGAAATCCCATAGGAATCTCACAGAAATCCCATAGAAAGATCATAGAAATAACATGGAAATTCCATAGGAATCTCACAGAAATCTCATAGAAAGATCATAGAAATAACATGGAAATCCCATAGGAATCTCACAGAAATCCCATAGAAAGATCATAGAAATAACATGGAAATCCCATAGGAATCTCACAGAAATCCCATAGAAAGATCATAGAAATAACATGAAATCCCATAAGAATCTCACAGAAATCCCATAGAAAGATCATAGAAATAACATGGAAATCCCATAGGAATCTCACAGAAATCCCATAGAAAGATCATAGAAATAACATGGAAACCACATAGAGCCTCACAGAAATCCCATAGAAAGATCATAGAAATAACATGGAAATCCCATAGAATCTCACAGAAATCCCATAGAAAGATCATAGAAATAACATGGAAATCCCATAAGAATCTCACAGACATCCCATAGAAAGATCATAGAAATAACATGGAAATCCCATAGGACTCTCACAGAAATCCCATAGAAAAATCATAGAAATAACTGAAATAACATGGAAATCCCATAGGAATCCCACAGAAAGATCATAGAAATAACATGGAAATCCCATAGGAATCTCACAGAAATCCCATAGAAAGATCATAGAAATAACATGGAAATCCCATAGGAATCTCACAGAAATCCCATAGAAAGATCATAGAAACATCATGGAAATACCTTGGAAAACCCACAGGAATCCAATAGAAATTCCATAGGAAAGATCATAGAAATACCATAAAAATCCCATAGGAATCCAATGGAAATCCCATAAGAATACCATAGAACTCCCATAGCACCCCTTCAGAAATACCATAGAAATCCTCCAGAAATATCATAGAAACATCATGGAGACCTCATAGGAATTCCATAGAAATCCAATAGTAATACCATAGAAATACCATAAAAGAAAAAAACTTTAGCAAAGGAAAAGGAAAAGGAAATGGTTGAAAAAAAACATAACCTCAGGAAGCAGCTGGACACAATAGTGTACCCTCCAAACAAACCACACTATTGTGTATCAGGGTTGCTCATGGACTACCCCCTTGAAAAATTGTTTGAGTGATGTTTTTTGATTGAGTTTTAATAAGGCATCATATATTTTGGGAAACTGGGCATTTCTGAGAATTTCAAATGAAAGAAACTAAGAAAGTAATTAAGCAATTAAAAGAAAAAAGACTTTAGCAAAGGAAAAGGTAAAGGAAATGATTGAAAAAAACAAAAAAAATCATGACCTCAGGAAGCAGCTGGACACAATAGTGTACCCTCCAAACAAACCACACTATTCTGTATCAGGGTTGCTCATGGACTACCCCCTTGAAAAATTGTTTGAGTGATGTTTTTTAATTGGGTTTTAATAAGGCATCATATATTTTGGGAAACTGGTCATTTCTGAGAATTTCAAATGAAAGAAACTAAGAAAGTAATTAAGTAATTAAAAGAAAAAACTTTAGCAAAGGAAAAGGTAAAGGAAATGATTGAAAAAAACAAAAAATCATGACCTCAGGAAAGCAGCTGGACACAATAGTGTACCCTCCAAACAAACCACACTATTAATGTATCAGGGTTGCTCATGGACTACCCCCTTGAAAAATTGTTTGAGTGATGTTTTTTAATTGGGTTTTAATACGGCATCATATATTTTGGGAAACTGGTCATTTCTGAGAATTTCAAATGAAAGAAACTAAGAAAGTAATTAATTAATTAAAAGGAAAAACTTTAGCTAGCAAAGGAAAAGGTAAAGGAAATGATTGAAAAAAACATCACACCAGGAAGCAGCTGGACACAATAGTGTACCCTCCAAACAAACCACACTATTCTGTATCAGGGTTGCTCATGGACTACCCCCTTGAAAAATTGTTTGAGTGATGTTTTTTAATTGGGTTTTAATAAGGCATCATATATTTTGGGAAACTGGTCATTTCTGAGAATTTATTTCAAATGAAAGAAACTAAGAAAGAAATTGATTGAAAGGAAAACACTTTAGCTAGCAAATGAAAAGGTAAAGGAAATGATTGAAAAAATCAAAAAATCATGACCTCAGGAAAGCAGCTGGACACAATAGTGTACCCTCCAAACAAACCACACTATTTTGTACCTGGATGTAATTTTCTGTGGAAGGCATCTGGAAAATTTCAATGATGGAAAATAAAAAGTAAAAGGAAAAAACTTTAAAAAATGAAAAAAATGAAAAATGTTTGAAGAACAAAAAAAGACCAAGACACAATTGTGTATCCTGACACAATGACACAATTGTGTATCCTGACACAATTTTACAAAATAATAAAAAAATATATGTAATTAAAAATAAAAATAATTAAATTAAAAATTATTATAATTAAACATAAAAAATAATTTAAAATAAAATAAAAAATAATTAAAATTAAAAATTATTATAATTAGTTAATTAAAAATAAAAATAAAAAATAATTTAAAATAAAATAAAAAAATAAATTAAAAAATATTATAATTAAAAATAAAAATAAAAAATATTTTAAAATTTTAAAATAAAATAAAAAACAATTAAAAACTAAAAAAATGAAAAAAATGAAAAAAAAACTTACACCAAAATCCTGTGGACACAAAACTGTACCCTCGATCATTTCCAAAGTTTCAGAATAATTTTGAGGTCTGTGGACACAATTCAGTATCCCCACACTAATCAGGATCCAACATTACAGCAGTTTCCGTTGTCGTGTCGTTCGGTTCCAAATGGGTTCAAGTTTGCTCTTGATAGCGCAGGTTCAGGGCATCCAGAGCAGTTTTTCGCATCCAACGGCAAGAGGCATTGCAATGTGCCTTGGATCACAGCCATTCAACTTAGTTTTGGGCCGCACGAAGCAGATATTATGGGTCTGGATACACTCAGCTAGTATCAGCTAGCATTCCTTCCCCATGTCATGTCCTGTCATGTAATTTTTCTCTGTGCGTTTTGAGGCTTGCGACCTGAAGCAACCAGCTGGTGTTCTGCATTGCGACTATTGCCATGTTTGCAACTGTGAGATAGATGGTCATGTTGGTTTTATATTATATAATATAAATCCTTCTTGTGTTATAAAGTTCCGAGCCGCCAAAGCGAATGGAAGACAAATATAGAGAAATCATATTGCATGTTTACGCTGACATTGCGATGGCAACCTATATAGTTCGTTCTGACCACATTTCGTTTGCGTCATCAAGTCTTGTCATCTCAGGCATCATTGGCTGGGATCATCATTGTCCCTGGATGAACAAATGTATCGGCCCCGCGGCAGCAAGGCAGGCCAAAGCACACTCTCTGTAGTTATATAAGTTATGTTATATTTCTTTGAAGCAGAACGTAACTAAATGTGTTTGGAGTTTGGAGATGGATTGAAACGATGGCCTGAAACCACATGGCATTGCTGGTTGGACACCCTTAAGGTGAGGGCAATTTGTTCTTCTTCAACTCTTTCCTTGGAGTCAGTCTGAGCTCTTTGGGCTACATCGTCTTGGCCACGATGTTGGGATCCTAAATCTTGGCACGACCTCCAAGCTCCATGAAATCCTGCACCTGAACGCCTACGCAGTTGTATGTTTGAGTCGGCAAAGACCATCACCAGTGGGGCCCAGGATGAATGGCCCTTTATCAATGGCTGCCACTGTCAATGGCCCATTGCGGTATATCGTGGTGGTACCTCCGCTGCAACCGCCGCCAAAGCTGCGGCAGCAGCTAGTGCACAGTTCTGACCTCATGGCCGAGTTCTGCTGCTGTTGTGGAGGAAAAAATAAGGGAACTGCATAGAACTGCTAATTAATTTAATCCACTTCCGAGAACTGGGAATGTCGAGACGATCTTCTGACCAGGCTCAGCAACTGGCTCTCCCATTGCCAGCAGCGGCTCTCCACACAGCAATGCTGTGCTGCAATGGAGGTCTGGACGTAAGAAGTCAATGGTCAAATGATATTAATATCTGATGAGATAAATGTCGCAAGCCTTGCATTTACAACCTTGCTTTGTTGCATCAACCTGTGTTTGATGTTGCATCATCCAAATCAAAACTCATCCGGGCAGTCTTTGCCGGACCCGAGCGCTTGAAACAGGCCATCACTGCCGCCATGCGACGGCACAACAGCAACGCAGCTGTGCAGGAGGCAGGTCTGACACCAAAGATCCTTTCCCTTGGGGGAACATGAAATGGTGGAGGATGGCACAGGTTAAATGGGATTGGAAAGAAAATTAATGAAGCATTGAACCATATTGAACCATATTGAACCATATTGAACCATATTGAACCATCATTCAACAATTTCTTACAAGTCATTGGCCGCACCGTGCTGTAGGCAGGAGCTGCGGCGATGAGTGGAACAGCTGGCTGGGCGGAGCTGCAAGCAGTCTGTGCTCCAAGTGATCAGAACCTCTTTGGACGTGGGCATGGCTAGGGAACGCATAAGAACACCAGGCAGATGAGGTTCATTTGCAAATTGCACAATCACTGAGGGATCATTTTCAACAATATTGTAGAGATGTATGGGGCCCTATAGTACGGTCATTTATCCTTATGAGGAATGGCAACCCCCAATAAAATCGATCAACATTTGATGGTTGAATTGACGGTCCCAATGTTTGAGCTAGTGTTTGAGCTATGCTGGATACATCTAGATACCATTAGATACCCATATTTAGCGCCTTGGTAGCTGGGTTTCAATCAGATGCGCCGAGGCAGCAGCAACCAACGGTGCAGTGGAGGAAGTCGTGGGGGTACATGCCCCAGTATGCAGATGTTTGCGAGTCCATTAGGTCCACATGCATGAGGTCCCATTGAGGCCCCATTGAGGCCAGATCCAAGTCAGATTCAATGCACGGCAATATCTATACGTATACACACAGCAATGATTAATCATACGTATATATACATGCACATGTATTGCTGTCATGATGCTAGCTGGATGCTGATGATGGAAGGCAATGCGAAGATTTGAAGGTGACTCTGAGTGCCAGTCTCAGCTGATGCTGAAGCCAGAATATCCTAAGTGTATCCACTAAATTCCACGAATCCTAAATGT
This sequence comes from Cladocopium goreaui, assembly GCA_947184155.2. NCBI lineage: Eukaryota > Dinophyceae > Suessiales > Symbiodiniaceae > Cladocopium > Cladocopium goreaui. The sequence goes on along the minus strand of CAMXCT020000137.1, from coordinate 20,740 downwards.
CAAATCCCAAGATCTCCCAAGAGATCCCCAGTTGTCTCTATGACTTCCTGCACATTTGGTTCTCTGATTGAGATGCCACATCAATGACGTAACCACCCACCACAACCATTACTTGACAGATCTTGGAGGAATTCATGAATAGTATTGCCTGCATTCATCAATCTAACACTTCTATCGATGGCTACTGGTGAACTAAACGGCAGGCATAAATATTGGGCCTTACACAAATCAGAGTGATCGAACATTGGTAGGATGGACTAGGAAGCTGGAAACATGAGTAACTAGCATCAAAACTTTCATAAAGAGTTTGTAAACATGGTAAGCTAGCATCAAATTTTTCCCGGTCACACACACACACATACGCAAACCAAGAAAACAAAGAACAAACATTGAGCATCGGATCAACAGATATCACAACAACCAACACGCTAACATAACTCCCGAACCATCCCCAATGATCCCAAACCATCCCCAACCCGCTTTGACATCCTTTGACATCCTTTGTTTGGCCTTGATTTTGTGTGAGGCTTTTGGCTTCAGGTTGCGGTGCGTTGGCAGGCCGCGCTAAGCATGGCGAAACCAAACTGTTCACAAGGGCTGTTGAGTACCCGCATCGCAGGTTTGGCTGCGAACCATCCACTAAACCAGCAGAGCTCTCAAGCCTCGCAAACAATTGGTCAGAAGTCTGACAATTTGAGATGCATGATGCTATATACTTTCATGGTGTTTTTTGCATAGCTGCTCGCGCATGAGAGATCATTAGATCATAAAATGGAAACTTCTACATCAGTTTATGAACATGCCTGCTTCAAACTAGTGATGAATGGAGCCAGCTTGCCCGATGAGTATGAAGCTGAGGTCATCAATCATGGCCTGTCGAAGCATTGAAGTCCAATCCTTAGGGTGAGATGTTTCAGGTGGATCTGGATCCCTGGATTCAAACTGCTCGAGCATAACTTCTTGGGTGTAGCTTCAACCCTCTTTTTGCTACTTGTATTTTCTGACGAGGTCATTGTTGATGCGATGACGAGATTTTCCAAGCATGCAACGAGCCAAGCAAGACAAATCCGTCAGCATCATCGCATCAGGATTTGACACATTCTGTGGTTTCTCGGTTCCTGATGGTTCCTGCAAAGGCTCGCCTGCAGACAATGGCTTTCGGTGCTCTGGGAAATCTCGCCGCAAACAACCCCAACAACCAGGCCTGTCGCGGTATGCCACAGTCAGCTCAGCCAATGCAGCTGCCACGGGTATCGATGAAGGGTCCAGCCCCATCCGTCAGGCAGCCATTGTGCAGGCAGATGGACTCCAACGGGTCTGAGCTTCAGCTTGGGGTAGGATTCAGCCCTGGAAAGCTCAGTTGGCCATACGGGGTGCAGAGCACGGAGTGCACATGTTTTTGAGCATGGCTAGTACTGCTTCAAAGGGCTTTGGATTTGTATCCATCCTGTTTGGACGTGAAATTTGCTGGCTGCCGGCAAACAGGGGCATCATTTCTTTCAGGACTCCCTGGCCTTTCTTGATTTGCTGGATGTGGGTCCCATGTCCCAACACTTCAACCATCTTCAACCTATGCAAGGTCAAAGTTGCTTTGCAGCAGCATCAAACGCGTCCAGTGGTTCTTTCCTCAGCTGGTTTGAATAGAAACCAGAGCTGGTTGACGGCAGCTCGGCGACAAGAATGGTTACAAATATATTCGGTGGGGATTTACCATGGTCGGAATATAATGGAATATATATATATTATTATATATTCGTATATACTGTAGTTGCAGTGAACCAACTTTGCCCTGAGGTTCTGACGGCGGCATTGGCCGCCACGGGCCTAGGGAGAACGTGTTGAGAACTGGGTAATGCGAAAAGACAGGGCGAAAGCCTTCTTGAACATCGTAACATCGCTGAAAAACACGTTTTTCCGCCTTTTGTTTGAGTTTTCGGTGACCCCAAGAATTGGAAGTGCCTTGGAGTTTGAAGGATGACGGACTTCATTCTGGTGGGAAAGCAGAATTTTGAGGATCCTTCTCCGGCAGCCACTTAGGCCTTGTGGTGCTTGCTGAAGCGTCATTCTGGCAACACTGACCTCGCTGGACAATTGGGTTGCTTGCCATCAACAATCCCAAGTGCAAAGTACATGTCGAGTCTAGTGGCTAATTTCTGCCAATTAGATTGCTATGATTGATGCGGGATTTGTTAGGTACCTCACACGCACACACACATTGTTATATATCATCTATAGATCTAATACTATACAATGATATAATAATATATAATAATATAATAATGCTATGTGCTCTGCATGTGCCAGTGTAAGTGTAATGGAGTAGTAAATGATTAAATCGGATAGCCTGGGTGCCCCGGGGGTCTGAGGTTTGGCGGAGTTGGCAATGCTGGCACTGAGGTGCAGTAGCTGCGGGGATGATTCGTGACGTCAGTACAGTGATAGAAAGTCTAAGGAATCGGGATAAGCCATGATAAGACATGATAAGACATGGCATGAAGTAACAGAAGTTATACAAAGAACGTGCATGCAGCACGGGAAAGCCCTGTGAGCTGAAATGCCAGCCTACGTAATAAAAGGAGTGGATCAATCAATATTGCATGAAAAAGAGGACGCGCAGGTACAGAGAAAACATAAGATTGAGATAGGTTAAGACTTTTCAGTTCCATCATACTCTTATCAACCAATGAGCACCCTTCAGCAGTCTTTCTTGACATTTGGATGATGTGTTTACTCAACTCTATGGCTGAGGTTTACTTTCTCACTGGTTTTTTGCAGCTACAAACTTCGGGAAGAAAGATTGTAATTTGTAACATGCCGATTGTTTGAAGGCGACATCCAGATGATCGAGGACTAAAGTCGATGGCGCTCCTTGGAGCATGGCATCACATGAGATCTTTCTCTTGACAAACATGTTTTCCATAGTTATCCCAACTTACTCATAAATTTGGTTTATGAATGTGATACGGAATGATACGGATACCCAATGATACCCATATGACATATTTTCCCATATGTTTTGACGGCGTTACATGCACTCAGTGGCTGGGCCCACTGAGTTCATCTGAGCCCAAGGTCTGGAGCCCTGAAGTGTTTGGTGCCTGGCTTGGCTGAAGTCCGCAAACTCAGCGCAACTAAACTTGGGCGATCTTGGGCAGGAGTTTTGATGCAGGAAATGGATGAACCAGAAAATGCACAAGATGATGCAAAATGCGCAACAATATTTGTAGTAGTGCTGATTGAAGCATTGACTGTCATTAAGAGCACAAGTGTTGGAAGCTTTGCAGTTTTCAAAGCCATTCTGTTAACCCGCCATGCATTTGTTGTGTTTGCTTGCTTTATCCACATGTGCTGCTTCAGCAACTCATGCACACCCATTCCGGCTATTCTGGTTAGTCGTTAGTTTCTCCCCTTGTCTTAACCCATATTGGTCTTCATTCCGCGGGACTAGTTCTAGCAACTGCACAAAATTGATCCTGCCACAGACCGGGGCATCACTCATTACAGCTGGATTCTCTTCTCATTGACATCATTAGGCTGAGCAATGACAGCAAGCCGCACATAGCAGAGATCATTTCCATACCACGGTTATCCACAGTCATCCACAGTCACCAACCTGGCAATATCTGGCAATCAGGCCCTCGCATGCCAGGCCCTGTTGATGTGCTGTTGTGATGGACCCTGGCAATGACTGGCCATCTGAGATCGGGTCTTCTAGGTTGATCTGAACATATCTGAACCAACTGAGTAATGTCTTGAGTGAAGGAGGAATATGGTGGCAAAAACGCCCACACCTGATTAGAAATGATTAGAATATAAAGATTATAAAGTGCTCGAAAACGGGGTGAAAACATCATGTTCATGCAATACTGTACTGTAGAGGTTGCTTCATTTGTGTGGCATTATTAAAGGCCAATGTCAGGATTATTCTGGATTCTGTTGTGGGTTAAACTATGGATCATTGTGGCATTGGCTTTGTCAATCAAGGATGTTCGCGTGGGTTTGATTGTGCCGCCGATATTGCATTCAACAGTGTGTCAGAAACATGAGCGCCAATGAGCACCAGATCAGAACATGTTAGAACTTTAACGAGAACCAGCGGCAAACCAGCGGTTCCTAGAGGCATCAGGATTTGCATCCAATCTGAAGCAAAGAGATCAAAGAGCATCTTGACAGAATCGTCTCGCGGGGCATGGCCATGGCCGAGCCCCCTACAAGGGCCGAAGTGGTGACGCGGCTGCAAGACGACCTTGATCAGATCTGGGCAGACAGCACCACGATTTACAGTACGATACGATAAAGGATTTGGGATGACTGGGATGATCTGGAATGATAAATTGGATGACATATGGCTTTGGAATGCTTTGGACGGGGGTGAAAATTGTGCTTCACCGACACGAGCCCAAACTTGCTATCACGTTTGTATCACGAAAACCATTTAAACTTATCGAGTCATTCCAGACCCAGCGTCTTGGATGTTTTTGGGCTGCTTATTATTGTGACAGTCTTGGCCGTGCACGCTGCGCCTGTAAGGTTTCACGGTCTCGCTTTCCAGTGCTCCCCAACCCTCACCCCACAAGTTAGTGAATATAGTGTTAAAGCGTGGATTATGAGTGTTGCTGTAGCCCCCAATGTGCATCCTTCTGTCGCTTTGAATTTGTACAGAGGAGATCAGAGGAGTCATATTATAGTATGGAGTACATGGAGTTGTGTGTAGGGGAGTGCCATGCGCATGGATGAGTTGTTGGATGTCGTTTGCAAAAAAAAGGGTATTGGGGATTTCCACCATTTTAATCAATTTCAGACCTTTGACCTAGGCGCGCACACACACACATATATATATATATATATAGAGAGAGAGAGAGAGACAGATCAGCGACCGTTCTTGCCAGTAAGTGACGAGACAGACAGTCTTTTCTGTGAGCGATTTGGTTGGTTTGGCAACTGGAAGCCGACATTGTGCCGGCACTGGCAGGCAAGCTGAACCTTTTCCGATGCTTGCGTGAAATTGTCGAGGAGGCTGTGACAGACACAGAGTGCGGAAAATTGAACGGCGGCCTAGTCTCCCGTGACAGTCTGTCTCTGACCTTGCCTGGCAGTGTGAAGGACAGCTGGCTCATGCGTGTGGAGTGTGGAAGGGGCGCTTGATGGCGCTTGGCACATTGGACAGCCTTTCCAAGTGACATAGTTTTCGCGTGTTACATGTTGTCGCTGTCAGGAGCCGGAAGTGGAGGATCCCGAGATCCCCCCCAAGGTCCAGAAAGGAGCGAAATCTGGTATCATTTTTTCTCGTTGTGGATTCACTGCATTTGCAACTCTTTTTGGCCAACACCATGACAAAGACATTGACAGTGTGCAGCACTTACTGTAAAATCATTCCCACGGATACTGAAAGTAAGGTTAGAGTGATCGATGTTGGTGAAATTGATCCCTCCACAATGATGTTCTTTTTTTTTTGTGTGTGTGTGCTTTTGCACTTTTTGCGCAGGAACCACTCAGCCCCTGCCCTATCACTGTCACAATATGTCAGATAGAGCGAAGAAGCATGCACAGTGGAAGAATGCGGAGCACAACAAAAACTTTATGTCAGCATCTCGCACCTTGGTTTGCAAAGCACATGCCATAGTAATCCACGATCATATGTCATAATTATCTATCGATTCTCTTTGGTCTATTATACCAGTAGTACCCGCACGAGGCGGGGCGGAAGTTGCCTTAAAGATATATATATATAAGACCTTTCTCATCTATAGAACTTGCATGCGCCGTGCGCCAGCCAAGCCCGTGCGTGCGTGCACTCTGCGAAACTGGTGTCGTGTTTCACATGTCACACTTGAAGCCCCACGTCACACTTCACACTTGACAGTCTTCACACTTCACACTGCACCCTTCGCAGTCAACACTTCACACTTCTCACTTCACACTGCACTCTCCCCAATCCACACTTCACACTCCACACTTCACACTTCACAGTCCACACTTCACACTTCTCACTTCTCATTGCTTTCTTCACACTCCACACTTCACACTTCACACTCTGACAAATGCACGTTCCCAAGTCTTTCTTGCTACACATGTCTGCCTCCTGGAAAATGCAAACGGCTGCGGCCAGAACACATCGCCACCATGGTTTCTGGTCAAGAGTTCTATAACTTGTTCCTGGACATCAATGTCACAACCTTTACCTACATCAATATCGTACACAAAACTCGAAATAGCAACCTACATCCACGAAATAGCTGACAAACTACTTCCCAGTACTACTTCCCAGTACATACTACTTGGCACTACACAGCTTGCACCCACTACTACTTTGCACTACAATTCCCAGTACTACTTTGTACTACAAAACTTGCACAAAGTACTCCCCAGTACTACTTTGTACTACAAAGCTTGCACAAAGTCGTTTCCAGTATGCTACAATTTGCTGCTCCAAAACCGGATCTCGACGCCAAAGCAAGAAAAAGACGATTTTGAAGCATTTTTGAAAAGGAATTTTAAAAGGAAAATTACTAGCGCCAAATTTGCGAAAATCTGCTGACAAATGACTATCGCAGCCTGGATGCAGCCACTCCAATACGATTTACAATCTTCAGCTGCAAAAGACAATAATATTACGCATGCAGCCGCGGCGGCAAGCAACCTTGAGGCAGCCACTCCAATGCGATCTGCAGAGACTGAGTTGCAAATCACAATAGAACTAAGCGCAACGGCGTCGGAAATTGCAGCTCCAAAACCGGATCTCGACGCCAAAGCAGAAAAAAGACGATTTTGAAGCACTTTTTAAAAGGGATTTTAAAAGGAAAATTACTAGCGCCAAAATTGCGAAAATCTGCTGACAAATCACTATCGCAGCCTGGATGCAGCCACTCCAATACGATTTACAATCTTCAGCTGCAAAAGACAATAGTATTACGCATGCAGCCGCGGCGGCAAGCAACCTTGAGGCAGCCACTCCAATGCGATCTGCAGAGACTGAGTTGCAAATCACAATAGAACTAAGCGCAACGGCGTCGGAAATCGCAACTCCAAAACCGGATCTCGACGCCAAAGCAGAAAAAAGACGATTTTGACGCATTTTTTGCAAGGAATTTTAAAAGGAAAATTGCTAGCGCCAAATTTGCGAAAATCTGCTGACAAATGACTATCGCAACCTGGATGCAGCTACTCCAATACGATTCACAAATCTTCAGCTGCAAAAGACAATAGTATTACGCATGCAGCCGAGGCGGCAAGCAACCTTGAGGCAGCCACTCCAATGCGATCTGCAACCGGAGATTCCAAAACACCCTATAACTACGCACACACAACCACACCCAAAGCAGCTTGCAGCCACCGTTACAATGCGGCAAAAAAAAAACGACAAACCGACCGCAGCCGCAACCGTCGCACACACGAGGTACCTTTCATCGTCGCCTGCAGCCACTTTACACGGAAAAACACAAGGTTTCGTGCTCCGGCTTCCTCCCCAAAACAGAGCCCATGCAACATTCATGCAGCCATTACAATGCGATCTGCAACCACAGTTTCAGGAAACGCATAGAACTACACCACAGGAATAACCACTTGTTGCAAAACACATAGAATTAGAAGGAACCAATCGCGTCCGGAACGACCGCAGCCGCACCCGTCGCACAGACGAGGTACCTTTCATCGTCGCCTGCAGCCACTTTACACGGAAAAACACAAGGTTTCGTGCTCCGGCTTCCTCCCCAAAACAGAGCCCTTGCAACATCATGCAGCCATTCCAATGCGGAATGCAAGCACAGATTCCAAAACACCCTATAACTACGCACACACAAGCACACCCAAAGCAGCTTGAAGCCACCGTTACACTGCGGCAAAAAAAAACGATAAACCGACCGCAGCCGCACCCGCCGCACAGACGAGGTACCTTTCATCGTCGCCTGCAGCCACTTTACACGGAAAAACACAAGGTTTCGTGCTCCGGCTTCCTCCCCAAAACAGAGCCCTTGCAACATCATGCAGCCATTCCAATGCGATCTGCAAGCACAGATTCCTTCCTCACCACTTCCCTTCCTCACCACTTCCCTTCGTCACCACTCCCCTTCATCATCACTTCCTCAAGGTCAATTTCATAGCTTCTTATTCTTTTGTTATGTATTGGTACATTATGTATTGTTATATTGTTATGTATTGGTACATTATGTATTGTTATATTATGTATTGTTATATGATCTACCACCCTTCCTCAAGGTCAATTTCATTGCTTCTTATTGGTTTGTGATGTATTGGTACATTATGTATTGTTACAGGATCTACCACCCTTCATCATAGTCAATTGCACCAAGTAAAAAGTCATTCGTAACTCGGAAATTGCTTCCCAACTTCCTTTGATAATTGCAGCTGTCCGGCACAAGAGCTTTGGGTTTGGTCTCATTTGGGTCCTTCCGATATTTGCTAACATCTCAAAATGTAATAAAATGTAGGCACGTGCCGTTAGCCGTTTTCTCTTCTAGGTGGAGATTTACCAATGGACGTCATTGTTTACCAATGTTCCCTACGCTGGAGCCCAAGCCAAGGTGTGGTTGAAATTCTCTCACAGGCAAGCCTGGTGGAGAAGATCGCACGTAGCAAATGCTTTGAATGGTTCAGCTGCTGCATCATTGTCCTCAACAGCATCTTCATCGGATGGCACACTCAGGCTCACAGTTTTGCATTAGTTGATTTTATTCGTATAATTGACGCAGATGTTCCTGAACATGCTAACATGCTCAAGCAGAATTGAAGCACATCAATGTTTGGTGACTCAAATATAAATTGTATGATGTGTTTGTATGTATATATATATATTGGTATATATTAGTAATATATAATATTATATATATGTCAGTTTCACTCCATTCTGCAAGAACGGCTTTGCTTTTCGCCCTGAATCGTCGTCAGGTTCTGGCAACAGGTGCCATTCAGAGGGCCAATGCCAACCTACAGCCTGAGATGGAAGTGGACGGAGGCATCGTTTTGATCCAGGGTCTTTTTACATCGCTCTTCATATCTGAGCTTTGCATTCGCTGGGCTGCTGAAGGATTGAAAGACTTTTGGATGTCCAATGATGTTGGCTGGAATCTGCTGGATTTGCTGTGCTGTGTCATTGGCCTCCTGGACGTCAGTGTTGAGCTTGTGATCCGAAACACTGGGCGCTTAGATGAAGGAAATCCCTTGCGGGGGGTGACGGTGGTTCGGGTGCTTCGCATTGTTCGCATTGTTCGGGTGGTTCGTGTGATCCGGATCATGAAGTTCTTCAAGGAGCTGAGGATGATGATTTTTTCCACTTTGAACAGCTTGCAGTCCGTGGTGTGGATTTTCTTCTTTTTGTTTGTCCTGTTCTATATGCTCCTTGTCTCCTTGATCTTCAAGCAATTGATTCAGCCTGGGGTTGGGCCAGGCAGCAGCTCTTTTATTGAACGGAGTTCTTTTCTGGATTATTTTTACGCACATAAACCGCAAACTATAAACTGCAAAATCCTGCAAAGACATGCAGATCCCCTGAGCATTCCTGACCATAGTATTTTATGTCTTTGCTGGCTTATTCATTGTTTCCGACAAAGCCAAGTATGTTATTACTTCTCTGGCTTATTCACTATATATTAGGCGGCATGCTAGTTCAGCACAGAAGGTATGAGATTGAGTTCGGATGATAGGACGTGAGGGTTCATCAATGTTCATCAAGGTTCAATATTCGATAGTGTTCGTCATCATATTCAATGCAAAACACACACACACACATACTGTAATATGTATTATACAATATATTATATTACAATATTATACACACGTATATACTAGCAGATTTCATTGTAGTCTGGTCTGATTTCACACTATTTGGGTCCTACGCAGGTATGTTCTTCTTTGGGCAAATGCAGTAACATCGTCAGATTGGCTTTGAACATCCGGGTGCTGGGATATCGTGGATAGATTTGAGCCAGAAATTACGGTGGTTTTCAATGTATTGCTCGTTTTTGTCTTATCAAAATCATGGGGACTCTATATCGTTTTGTATAATATGTGGTTTTGATGGACATTTAGGCAAGATTGAAATTACGGCAGCATGGAACCCAGATAGCAAAAGATATCTTTTGGTGGCAACCAAGCACTCGCCTTTTTTGCTACGGCATCAACGTAATCTCTATCAGGGCCCGGCCCAACGCCCACACTGCCATAGACATCTCGCAGCGACCCCTGCAGCGACACCAGCACCCAAGCTTCATAGCGCACACCGCACTCTGACAGCACCCTGTAGCAGCATCCAAGTTTCTAAGATGCAGACAGCCTTTTGCAGCGGCTCCAAAGCGGCACCGACATGCCAGCTCCAAAGCGCACATGCCACTCTAACAGAAGCACCCTGAAGCAACACCCTGCAGCGGTACCCTGCAGCGGCACCCTGCAACAGCACCAACATGCAAGCTCCAGAAGGCACACCCCACTCTGACAGCACGCTAAAGCAGCACCCTGCAGCAACACCCCGCAGCAGCACCAGCAAGCCGGCCTTCAGGACCGTGAAGCGCACACACCACTTTCACAGCAGCACCCGCAAGCAGCACCTTGCAGCTGCACCCTGCCGCCGCACCAGCATGCACGCTCCAAAGCGCGCACGCCACTCTGACAGCAGCACCCTGCACCGCCACTGTGCAGCAGCACCCTGCAGCAGCACCGGGCAGCAGCCCCCTGCAGCAGCATCAGCATGCCCGCCCCAAAGCGCACACCACTGTGACAGCAGCATCCTCAAGCAGCACCCCGCAGCGCCGCCCTGCAGCAGCACCAGCATGCCCGCTCCAAAACGCAGACATGCAATTCCTTCTTTGAACCCCACTTGCTTCGCTACCTGGGGAAAAATGACTATATCTAGAAATTGCATGAAATTGGATTTAGTTTGTGTAATGTAGTCAAGTGCATTCTGCAGTTGGCCGAACATGGTGTAAAGTAATCTCTTCTCCATAACGTTAAAGGGCCCCCCCGCTCCCCATGCTCAGCTGCCCCCCAAAAAAATAACTTTCGTATGGAAAACAACTGAACAGCAAAGGAAAAACACGTCACATATATAATTATTCCAAAAGACTCCAAAGGAATGAAACAACAAAACAAATAGGGGAGATGAAATGAACATGTAATGCATAAGAGGCTGAAGTCACCAAATAGAGGGGTTCATGGTTCATGGGTATGGCAGGCAACAAGGGTTTTTCAGAACTTCAGGGTTCTGAAAGTCGACATCTCCAAAACTCGTCATATTAGGGGAAGTACTTCCATATGGGGCAATGTCGAGCGAACCGTTGCATTTTTTTGCCGGTTGGCAAGGTGGTTTTCTCAAATGTCATTGCCATCGCAGAAAAAATACAAAAAATACCAAAAAATACTTGACTTGACCTCGTTGGATTTCTTCATATCTTGAAATTTGGTGAAGATAAGCTCAAAAGAAACGCTGAACAACCACCACATTTCAACCACAAGGCCTTTGACCTAAAATTATAGTTTTGCAACTTGAGGCGTTTTGGATCCGTTACGTACAAGTACACCAGCAATCAAGAACATGTAGAGGACGCAAGTAAAACAGGATGACACCCAAATAGAAATATGGCGCGGAATTGATGACAGAACATACAAAATACAAAAACAGTTGGGTCTGAAAATGCCTAAAACATTTGAAATCATTAAACATTACATTACAGCGCATTTCAAACCCATTTCGCATTGGAATGCTCCTCAGGTTTGGCATCGCCTTTACCTCTAGCGTTGTGAACTTCCTGGACACACTTGAACGGAGACAAGATCCAGCATACTCTTCCTTGCTGAAATATTTTGGTTCCCTGGATGTGTCCATCCTCACCCTGTACATGTCCATGACTGGTGGCCAAAACTGGGGGGTTTTCTACGAAGCCTTGAAGACAGTGCCTGGTGGTGAAGTGTCATGTATTCTCTTTATCCTGTACGTCACATTTGCACCTGGGCAGCAAGGATGTTTTGGGGCAGGTGTACTGCGCAGTTTTTGGGGCAGGACTTCGCTCAGGGTTGCCCAGCCGCTGCTGCAGGCTCTCTTTGCTGTGGTCAACATTGTAACTGGTGTCTTCGATTCTTTGCAGCAAAGGTGGATGGTTTGTTCAAGATAGATTTTTGTATTTGGTGCTGTCCTTTGGACAAATGAAATCATCTGATTTGACCTGTCATTCTGTATCAAATATATAGTTGGTCAGGTTACCATCAACACAGAAACATACAGAAACACTTCAGCTTTGGGTTTTGGCAAACATCATCCAAGCACTTGGTGCTACTGCAAGGCTGTACAGCCCAGAGATGCAAAATAAGCGATGATCATGACACAGTCACAAGCAGAGTGGTCCAACATTGAAGACTATCTCTGCGGATTGCCTTTCGTCTCGCAGCGTTCCGCAGCAGTCAACCTAGGTTGATACAGCACTGCAATCCAGCAAGGATGACCGTGAGGTTGCTGTCCAGGAGTTGTTCGATTTTTGTGCAGCTAGATCGACATGTGTAAAACAAAAACATACAAAAACAACTATCTGAAGACTTGCGGTTACTGTTGGGAGAGCCTTTCTTGACAGGACGAAGTGGAACACAAGAAGTCGTACCTGAACCACTTACGGGAACTTTTTGAGGCGATAGACGTGTCAGCCGAAGGCATGATATCACGTGACACCTTGCAACATGCTTTCAAGCATGAGACAATTGTGGCCTGTTCGCAAGCTTACAGCTCACCAAGATATCCAAGATTTGCCATCGACAGAAGCATCATGAAGTTTCAATGGGCTGGCAGTTGAATGTCTTGAGAGATTGAAGAGATGCAGGGTGTACTTTCGGGTCCTTCGTTGATTCTGTTGCTCAGGTCGCGTACTTCAACTCCCTGAAGATCGATGCTCCCGATGCAAAAACCCTCTTCGACTTGCTTGATTACGACCAGTCTGGGGAAATCGATTTGGAGGATTCTTCTGGCGTGCAAGATGCTGTAGGTATGGAGTGCAGTTTCATCTAGTTTGGCTTGTTCTAGGTGAAACCTGTTTAGATTAGATGGGGCACATTCTACATTTTGCATTGTTCGCCATGAGAGAAAGTACAGATGTCTAGAATTTTTGGGAATTGGCGAACTTGAACCTGGGTGACTCTCAATTGCTGGAGCAATTTGTGAGGAGTTTCTGCATGGCTGCTACAGCTTGCACGGTGATGCGTCGCACCTTGAAGCAAAGATTCTACAGATGGAAGTAAGGCAAGGCACAGCTGGAAAGTTCCAGGAAAGAATGGGAGCCAACTGCTGAGCCAAGTTAGTTGCTGTGTGGCTATGCCTTGGATAACGGCCAAAGAGAATATATGACAAGTAGTCTAATGCAGTCACATGAAGTCACCTTGTTCTGTCCGATGGTCTTCTTTGTCGAAATCATGTCGGTCCAACGGGCAATTCTTGCAGTTCTTGCAAGGCGCTCCATTTCCATGCCATGCTTTTGTGTCACAAAGTTTGCATTTGCTGTGAAGGTTTGTGAAGGAAATGTTGATGCAGTTGATGGATGACTTCCAAGATCTGCGGAAGAGACGTTTGCGGCGCCCTTCGACAGACAGGGTCGACAAGGGGGACCGAAGCCACACCAGCAAAGGACTTCACTGACGCAGTGATCATGGTCCAAATGTCGTTGATATTTTTGTCAAGTGAGCCAGGAGCTGCACTTTGAAGCTAGTCTTAGCATACATGTATAATGCAAATGGCCCACAGGCATCACTGCATCCGTTGAAGTCTTGATTCTTGGACTTGTTGATGGTTTCTCCGAGTTTCTCCATTGAGTGATGCTCAGTGGTGTTCAGTACAAGATCATTCACTCATATTCACTCTATGAGCTCCATGAATCTTGACCCGTGCCTTGATCCCAGTGAGCCAATTTTGTTCCGATAGCACCGTCTCGCAATGAGTGGTGTCATGGCCCGCCCAGACCGCCATGGCTGCCGAAGGCATGCCAACTGGCCCATACTGGCCCTGTACTAAATCTGTACAGCTCTGCGAAACGCAGTGCTTTGGCTATAGATCGCATTGCAGCAATTGTTGGTTTGACCCAACTTTGTTTTACTGGATTTTTTTGCAACAGTCTGTTCGACATGAATGTCAAAACTTCATGTTTCAATTGCACCGGAAAAAAGTTCAGCAGTCAGGGTCCTGGCACCGCAAGCGTGTGCATGCAGTGCTCAGCTGAGCACATAGAGATCATAGACATGTTTTCTTTCACCTTCCAGTCAACAGTCTGGTGATGTTAAAATATGTTAAGACTTAAGAAACCTAGGTTGAACCGCATTAATGATTGAACATGAGTGAATGAGCTTCAAATTCTTCAGGTTTTTTTTTGGGTGATCTGGGTGATGCTCTTTGGATCTTTTAGGAATCTCATGGTTTTTTTGGGGAGCGCCATAGGGAACCTGCCTCGACGGCAGCTTTGCCAGGCATCCAGCACACCGCGGCCTGGACAGAATGGGGCAGTGGGTTCGAGTGGGTTTCCAGGAAAAGCCACAGGTTTTGCCAACCCTTTGCCATCCAAATTTTGGGGGTTGGGACTTTGATTGTCTGACTCTGAAACGTCAGCATATGTCAGCATCCTTGCTTACACATGATGACACCACTGCAGAAAAAGCATCAGGGATGTAGACATCCAAGATGGTGGGAGAAATCAAGAGTTGCAGGAATAGATTGCAGAAGCTTAAAAGAAGCAGCTGGAAGCAACAGAGGAATTTGGTGCAGTTTCAGCAATGAATGGACATGAGGGCCAGCACGAAGCAAAGAACCAAAGGGCAGCAAAGGACAACAATAGAAAACTTGCCTGCTAGATCCTGCTAGAACAAAGTTGGAAAAGCCATAAACTGTCTCTGAGCGAAAGCTTGAAATTAGGAGACTTTCAGGAGACCTTGCCATACCTTTCCTCCATATAGAGACTATCACTTTACTTTGGGTTCTCGGGTTTGTGGCTTGTTTGTTGTATGTTGTTATATAATAATATTACATAAGATTTGTTGTGGTTAGGAACAGGTTTGCAATGGTTTGCTCGTGTTGATGTCATGAATCTTTGAGAGGTTCGTTTGGCATAGCATCATGAAGTGGAAGATGTCAAGCCGGGCCGAGCTTTGTACATGGTGCGTTGTGGCCTCTCTGAAATGCTTTTCCATCACGAAATGCAGAGACCAACATTGTACCATGGATGATCATTGATGTTTAATCGTGCGTGTTCAATCGTGTTTGTATTGCCTATATTATTACACACACATATACATATATATATATATATATATATTACACACGCACACTTGTGTTTTGTACAAATTTAATGTGTGTGTGTGTGCGCGTAAGCCAGGCAAAAATCCGGAGGAGCATTCCGCATGTTCACCAACCCATGACACCACACTGAACCAAGGTCATCGGTCCGACAGGATACAGGCCCGATTTAGTGAGTTCATGATTCGTCAAGTTGCCATTCACAGGGCACCCAGCCAACCCCCACGGTGATATAAAAAACAGTGTCCATCAGCGTGACATGAAGCGGATTAAGATTCATTGTGACATATTGTGACCTGAATCAGATGTAGACAGCTTGCCGTACTGTTTGCTATGGTCATTCCTGTGTGGCAAGGCCTTCCAATGTCAGCGTCGGGATCAAAGCCGATGTCTGAAGATAGCTTCTGAAACGGAAATAGCTTCGCTTGCGTGACGTCTGTTACACCTTGCTTTTCCGCAGTAAGAGGAACCCTGCGCTCCCTGCACCTTGAGAGTGAATTCGCTAACGCTAGATCCACTAGTGGGCAGCAGGCAGCTGGCAGGAACTTCAGAGTGCATGAACTGTGCATGACTCCATGCGGTATTCATTTGTGCCGATTTTTCCGTACAACCGTTCTGATGTAGCATTGCTCCTTGAATGTTCCTGCATGCTCAATAGGAAGTCTGCAGAATGCAGCAACCTGATATCACTTGCCCGAGGTTAAAGATGCCTATCGATCTAATCTGTGTTTTTCTGAATTCCATGCATGCTCAAAAAACCTGCAGAATGCAGCAACCTTATCTTGCACGAGGAAGAACATATCCCTGCAAGATGTACTTAGTTCGTTTCTGGGCTCTCAAACACCTCGCTGGTTCGCTGATTGTGCTTTGCAGATGTGGAAGGTGTTTCGAGACGAAAAAACATCTTGGAGATGTGTGCGAAGTGTTGGAGAGCTGATCCGAAACCAGCGAAAGCTCAGTTCTTTGCGGTTTGGCATAGGCACCAGCAGCACCTCCGTGAAAAAAGTTGCTTTGATTTTCTTTGGACCGGAGATTCGCCTGGATGCCAGCTGATGATTGGCCATGGTCAATGGATGTCAATGGCCAGCCACAAGCTTGTGAAGGTGCCCCTGTCATCCCCTGTCAAGGTCCGGGTACTGTAGAAGGAATCAAGGCGAACATGGAAAGCCAGCAGAAAGCACAAAGCAGCCCACGCATGTAATCTGGTTGATGAAACGCGCAGCTTTAGGATGCTTTAGGGGATTTGTGTGAGAACAACATCAGGTTTGGTGTTTGAACAATGAATCCAAAAATATAAAGATGAATCAGGCTTCCCTCTCTGGTCAGCCCTTACTCACAGCTGAGCAAGCAAACCGGAAGTCAGCACATGGCGAGATCGTTTCTTTGTGGAATTTTATCGCTGCACATGTCCTGCAGACAATGACAATTCCAGCTTTGCCAGAGTGCCACAGGAGCTATGGGATTGCAGGGGTGTGAATTGACTAGTGTTCTTTATTTGTGGCTTTCGGACAAGTTCAGGGACAGGTGAACATCCACTCAACAAACTCAACTCAGTTCAATATATATAGGACCTAATAGGAGTGCAAAAACACTGGCGCATAGACTGCCGGAGAACGCTTGGAGGAGATCTAAAGTGAATCAACCGATCTGATTTTGAAGGTAAACTACTAGTCTGCTGGCATTTAAGCTAGCTTTTTTATGCATTTTGAGAAGTAAATTATATATACGGCATTTATTTGCGCCAACGGATATTGTAGACTTTTGCTGCCCTGCAGGCAGAATGAGCGCTTGACGGAGATCAGATGTCGATTGGCCTGCTTCCCATGTTTTTTTCTTAATATCATATGTCTAATGTAGATAGGTGCAGAGAAAACCAAATTCAAAGTTCCGTTTTTTGTGATATCCTCCGGGCAGAAAATTCAGACTTGTGCAAGGGTAAAACAGGAGAGCTTGCCGCATAGCTGAACTCTTTGGAGAGAGCCATGAGAGAAACACATCGGATTGGTGTTGCCAGGACGCATTGGCAAATCAGCATTGCCAAGCTTTCTTCAACAACGAGCACAGAGCCCCAATATGCCCCAATGTTTCTGTGATGTTCTATGAATGATTAAACTTCCTGAGGATGACAGTGCGTAAGGACATGTTGAAGATGCTGAAGATTCAGGAGGACAGATGTTGTGGATTGTGAATACTTCATAACAACACACACACACATGTAATATATATATATATATAATTATATATAACTATAACATTATATAACTACTGTAACTGCAATTTGTGAATCATTTCAACATGTCCATATATTTCCATGGAATTATTGGAATTCACGGACTCAGGCCTGGCCCAGACCTGGCGCAGATCACCGGTTTGTTGAAGGAGGCAAGAGAACATCGGTCCACCAGATTCCACCAGATTCCACCAGTCTACCTGTGTCTACCTGTGGAATAGATGGACTTCATGACATCGTATGACATCTGCAGTGAATCTACAGGTCGATGTCATGTACAATGAGCTGGGCATTCACGAGCGCACTCCTGGCAGTTGTTACTTCAAGGATCTTCAATGTGTAATGAATATTAATGAATCCTTGGTGAGACAACAAGATGTTGCAACAACGTGCAGGGACCTGGAGGAAGCCTGGCAATTTATATAAATCCAAGTTCGCCAGGAAATTCCATCACTTTCTTCTCCCACTGTAGAATAAAAAACTCCTGAAAACCTTGCCTGACGATGTTTATGAGCTCCGGCCAATCCACCAAAAAGCATCAAAAGAATTGCAGCCACCAACCATTCCAGGTGCCAAAGCTGACATGATGGTTGGCTGCGGTATAAGCCCAAGTTGTGATTGGAACGCCAGCGTATATATATATATATATATAATACTTTGGAGGGACGTGCTTCTACCAGTGGTCAAAATGGCACTTTTTTTGAGTGGCACTGCCAGCCTTTGCATTGCTTGTTTTCAAAGTGTCTCAAAGTCAGTTTTCTTCAGGGGATCATGAATGAAGCACAAGAACCCCAAATGGAGAAAGATAATAGCATCAGATAATAGAATGGTAGAACAAAAGAACACAATATTGAAAACAATGTTGACATGCAATGCATAGTGGAACTGCGGATGGAACTATGGCCAGCAACTGGTAAGGCCCTCGCTTTAGAACGCGGAGCCGACCATCGCTTTAGAACAGGGTCTCAACTATCGCTTTAGAACGCGGAAGATGATCCTACGTCATCAAGATAGAAGTTCCCCAGCCTGCCCCACCCCATGAACGTTATTGCCCCACCCCACCCCAACCCCACCCCTTGCCAGTCCCATGATGCGTGTGTTCTAGAAGTGTGTTCTGAAGTGATGCAAAATGGATTGTGTTCTGAAGTGATCTTGTTGCCCCAGCCCGAGCAACTGGATGCAACTGGCAGGTTGGCACATGCTGGGTCAGGACGATAAGGCCTTCGACCCCTTGATGAGAGCTGTTGCCTCCGATGGTTGCGGGGTGCCCAAGCTTTCGAGGCATACGCCGTAAGCAGTAGCTGAACCTGGCTGAGTGGATCAGATTTGCTGGAATTTTGACTGGTTGTGCGCACTAGTAGAGGGGTCATGAGAGTCATGAGGTGAGGAAAGGTGAAAGACATACTCAAAATACCTCAAACACTTTCTGGCATTATACTTGCATTAAAGGATATCAAAGGATTTGTGGAATACCTTGGCTTCGACTGGAACTTGGCGAGTGAAGCCATAAAAATCGGCGAGTGTATGGATATTAGATATAGGTACACAGCAAGTAAGGACAGTTGAAAGGTGATTTGTTTTTGGAGTGCGAGCTAAACTGTGAACCAAACCAGGGAATCCACAGTCACACTTCGCTGAAGCGCCTGAAGGCATGTCCGCAAGTGACCAGTTGTCTGCCATTTTGGTCGCGGAAGCCTTAGCGCCAGACAGTTTGTAGAGTCAAGACTTGATATGATTTGATGACACTTATATGACACTTGCATGTCTGGATCCAAGGGATCATGGATGGATCATTGATCTGACAGATGTGGGTTCCACATTTGTCTTGGAAAAGATCCCATGATTGTCCGTGATTCCTCATGTGCGATGAGGTCATGCCTCTTCTTCGGAAAAAGTGCCAGTGGCGACAAATTATTGAAGCAGGCAGTGCTGGTGAGCGAACTGAAAGCAGGGCAACGGCATCATTTTCTATATCATGGCATTCCAGTATGCCATAGTGTGCCAAAAATTGCAAAATACAAAGCTCGTGTTTGACTTTGGGAGGGGTAGAACTGGTAAAACACCTCTTCCTGGGTGGCATGTCTAGGCGACAAAGCGCGCAAGCTGGCAGCTGGAGTTTGGGTCGGATCCCAAGACGACCGGACAGCAGCGGTTGAATATGCTGAATCTCTGCTGCGACTCACCAGGTGTTTGAAGCTTGGACTCATAGAAACTACAGAAGTTGAAAAGGGGTGTTGGCACCGTTGACAAAACATCAATATTGCAAAGAACCGCTTCGCCGGATCAGTGCGCTCCAACACAGGCACTAAAGATCGTCCATGTATATGCGAGTCATATTTCCAAAGAAGTTTTTCAGCTGCAGCACGCAAGATGGTCAGCTGGCAAACCTATACCATACATGGATCACCCTTCAGAACTCCAGTTCGGAAGCGCGCAGGCGAATAAGCTTGCTTGCCATTTGTTGATGTCTTGCCAATTTACTGATTGTATTTACTGTTGTGACTTGAGTTGCGTTCCTTGCGCGGCGGTCATTATGCCGCAAGGACGCATCAATGCACAAAACAGCATGGGAAATCATCCCTGATTTCATAGCGCTTGATGGAGCAGGGTGATGGAGGCGACGATGCACTCAAGATGCTACTTCAAGCAGATGTCAGCACGCGGGTGCTTTTCCTTGGCACCTTGTTTGCCACGAAATCAACTGCTTGGGCAGCTGGCGTGCTGCTTGCCGCAGCCACACGCCCTCGTTATGCTCCGTTGCTGTACCGTGGTCCGGGCGCACGTATTTTGCAGAGCTTCAGGTCCACCTTTCCTGCAGCTACTGTGCGAATTGATGCTTTGTCAGCAAGGGCTGCAGCATCACGCTCGGCCAAGTTTTTAGCACGTGCCACTGGGATGAACCCTGCAGACTTGGCGCCGGCGGCTGCGGAGGCCAGGGAGAGAATCTTGTACAGTAACAGTAGGTCAGTAGGTGATTGTAGCTGCCATGAATTGCATGGAAGGCGACAGTGGCCTTTCGATTCGTTTGGCCGCTCTGGTTGCTGTCTTAGCTGTTGATGGTTGTGATGTCGTTGTGTTGGGTATGTATGTTTGGCCTGTACATTATTATATAGATTATTGTGGAATGTTGTGGATCTGTTTGTGGTCTGAGATGGTCTGAGTCTTGGTGAGATTCATAGTTTTATATCTAGTTTTCGAATGTTTTCGATGTGGAGGTTTTATGTGTGCTCAGGTTCCCAGTG
>CAMXCT020000136.1:808774-973039 GCA_947184155.2 Cladocopium goreaui | reverse complement strand
AAGGGCAAGGATGAACGCAATGTCAAGGAGGCAGGCAAAACGAAGAAAGTCAAGAAGGGATGCAAGGTCAAGGGATGCAAAACGAAGAAAACGAAGAATGTAAAGAAGGCACAGGGTGAAGAGGAGGCAATGGACCAGGCAGGACATGCAGGCAAAGGAGCAAAGGCAAAAAAAGCAAAGCAGTCGTCCACATGTGCGGAGCCAGCCCCCAAAGCTGGAGAGGACAGCCCACTCGCCTTTCATCTTAAGTATGCATGTTTGTTATGACATATCACATATGAGCAACATAATGGCTACATATCCTTAAGTATAAACTGATCTACAAGTCTATTACCAAATGTCTCCAGGATGGATGCCGCCGAAAGCGCGTCAAGCACGATGAGACCACGGGTGAGATTAAATCCGTAGTTGAGCACTTGAACCAACAGTTTGAAGGGCAGTTCAAGATCATGGTGTACTGGTCGCGCTCAGCTGTAGGATTCCTAATCCTTAAGAATGGCAAGCTCCAACAGGCTTGGTAGCTGAAAACGTTAAAACCTTTCTGATGTTCTAATTAATTGATGTTCTGGTTGAAAATGTTGGGAATTATGTATGATTCATTTCATAAGTAGGTTACCCACATGGACAGACCCGCCAACCCAGTCTCCTTTGCCATTGTTGGTGTCCCGATCCACGCCATGTCCTGGAGGTTTGCTACTGCACAGTGCGCTTTGAGGATTTGATGTTTGCAGTCAAGAGTGTCGCAACCATAGCTACTTTATTGCACCCCAGGAGATGCTTTTCCTTTGTCCCATCAACCATTCAATAAATGCAATCCCACTTGGAAAAAGTAATTGGCCACAAGTGGTAAGCCATGACCCTGAATTGTTGAATTAACAATCTGCAGCCCTTGACTTATCTGAGGCTGGCCAAATGCTCAACGGCATTGATGAAGCGGACGCTGTGTCGAATTTTCTGTACTACAAGCCAGTTCTTACCGGCCAGAGCTCTGATCCCAATTTGAAGGAGGAGTTGCACAAACATATCAAGGAATTCACTGATGAAGTCAGCCCCGAAAATGAGGATGCTGATGCTCAGGATGTTGACTAAAGAAGCCGGACATTTATCTTAGAGTATATCTGTAGGGTTCCCATGCATGTAAGGCTTTCACATCACCGTTTTCGAAACACATGGTTTATCGCAGTGAACCTCCAGCTACAATGACTACTGAACGCATGAACTCATTTTTCATTGTGTTCATATCAGCATTTGATCTGTGATTGCCTGCTGGCATGGTCCGCTTTGTGGCACACAATTCTATCTTTGGGGGATACGGCTTAAACGCCGCAAGACTTTGTCTCGCCAGCGCTTTGGGGAAAAAAGTTTCCATCTCCCACTTTGTATTTGGGCAGGGTTCCATTTATCCAGATGAAAAGAATACGTACCAAAGTCTTACAAAATCGGAACAGGATGTGAAATTACCACCAACAATTCTGGGTTCATTCACTTTCAATCGTCATTCTCGCCTTGGACAGGTTATGTGATTGCTGCTGCTGCTATACCAGCTGGCTGAGGACTGGATGGTGGTCACATTTTTCACAAACAATGGATGAAAAATGAAACCCAGCCCAGCGTTTATTGTTTTTTGAAATGCAAATCATGAGAAGTTCATTCCATACATGGTGGACCCTGAGAAACATTCCCCAGCAACAAAGATCCCACACGCTCGCACAATCGTCCTTCCGCCAGGATCTTGGCATGCCTCTTTGCAGGCAAGACATGGATTGCGAAACGGGGCTTTGTGAAGCCAAGTCGAACTGTCCTGTTATTTCATTGTGTGATGTGTTGGCAAATATTGGCAGATTTGAACTGATTGCCAATCAAGAAGGGTGGGCCGTCCAGAGTGCAATTTTCTTGGGCTGGGTGATCAGCAGTCATGTTCAATGAAACTTTGGGGACAATCATGTTTTCGAGAGAAAAAAACGATGTCCAGTTTAAACTTCCATTTAATCCATCTTGCCATTCATTCGATACACTTAATCCATCTTGCCATTCCGATGCAGCCACCATCCAGCTCCAAATATTGGCGCCTCGTTTCTCTGGGAGCCATGAGGGCCTGGGACAGCCGGGATGTGACGCGTTTGGTCCATGAAATGAAGAAGCGATTCCTGCCCAAGGCATGAATCATAGAATGAAACATAAATTTCATGGTATGATTTTCAAGTTATAATGACCAAGTACTGATGTTTTTGTCCTTTGCAGGCATTTATTCTTTTGACCTTATTGGTCATCTGGAATGGGATCCCTGGAGATTCTGGCGTGGGCGTGGGGTCCTTAAAGATGAATCATATGAATCTTGCAAATTCAGAAACTTGAAACTTGATGGAATCCAAACTATAAGATTAAACTATAATCTGTCCATTCCGATCCTCGGGCTCAGGATTTCCAGTTCATTGAACTCTTCTCTGGGTCTCGTATGGCAACAAAATGTGTATCGGGTGCTGGATACCGTGCAACATGCATCGATATCAAAGACCATGAAGCTGCTGGATATGCCTTGGGGGAAGGTAGTGTCTTTGACATTAACAGTGCTTCAGGCTTTGTGCTCCTTAGCGTAATAGTGAAAACTACATGCATGCATACATGATATGGGCGCATGGGATGCCAGTATGGGGCCATATTGGCTTTAACCTCCCTTGAAACAAGTGACCTGGAAACCCCGTTTTTTGATCAAAAACGGGTGTTCCAGGTCACTTGTTTAAATTTACCAGACCATATGAACCCTTACCCATCGCATTCAACAGCCAACCCAGGTTGGCAATCCAGGCTTTGCTTCAAGGAGACCCGGATGGATTCGTGGCATGGTATCGTGTGCTATGCAGTACATGGTCAGCAGTATCAAGGGGATCAACATTTCGATGGTACCTCAACTCCTTGGGATATGAAGATCGGGAATGTGTGGCACAAGGAAATTTGATGGTAGCAAGGTTCGGATGTTAAACAAAACATGTTCATGCAAAGGCTTTCATGTTTCCCATCAAGTACAATTAAGACCAATGCAACAAACCCATGAAGGTGCTCACTGCTGATGGCGCTGACTGTGTGCTTGGGTGGTGTTTTCATTTGTGAGCAACCTCGGCAAAGCTTGCTCTATCGACATCCTCGATTCCGTTGGCTAACTACTATTTGTACGGCCCCCCGATTTGAATATAAATGATTTCATTGGTGAATGTCTATTTTGGATTATCTTCCATGGATCTTACAACTCTGGATCTCTGAACCAAGGTTTTCCGAAGCTGTTGGTGGATGCGTTTATTCAAATCTGATTCTCCAAAGCGACATGTGGCATACTCCAATTCCCCATGGGTCGAACGCTTCAACTTGGGTCGGCTTACTGGATGGAAACCCAGTGACAACAAGAAGAAGAACACTGCTGTTTATGTGGATCCTATTTCCGGGAAAAGGAAATGGCATGGAACCAAAAATCTAAAGGGTACAGAGCCTTTACCTCAGTTGTTTTTACTGTCAACTACTGGTTTTGTTGCACCCCATCATTAACGTCCATTTGACCTGCAGCCTGGTAAATCAGGTGCTACCCGCTCCGCTTTGGGATGAAGATCGTAGAGATCTTTCCTCGCCTCTTGAAAGACTGCAAGCCAGTTGAGTGCCCACCTGATGCCAATGGAGCGACTATTTTTGAGTCAATGGAATGCGGGGATATGTGTTCCGATGCGGATATTAGGACCTGTATTTTGTACATAAGAGGATCGTACAGCCTCCAAATTCCACCAAGTTGGCGAAAACTCTTGCCAACACATATTTGAGAAGCATTTTATGGGAACCCCGACGGATCCAATCAAAAAAAATACACTTTTTGAACAATATCGATTTGATCAAAAAAAACAATCAAATATGGCCATATATGGGCATATACTCCAGTATTTGGGTGTATTGAAAAAACCGTACCCGTACTGAAACCGTAATTTATTGGGTTTTTATTGGAAAAAAACCATAGCGAAATGTTGAAAAATACCATATATGGGCTGTTTTCCAGGGGTTCTCGCTAGATGCCTTTTTCCAGGGGTTCTCGCTAGATGCCTTTTGCAGCGAACTTAGCTGCTTCTGGAAATGGGTATCGGCCAAAGCATGGTCCATAGACATTCAACATCTCAAGTTTCACACGTGTGAGACGTTTCAGCTACGTGTGTGAGAGATTGTCTTTGGAAAATGTGAGTATATATCGATTCAACAAGTGTGCTGTTCAATGCATGATGTGTTCACATGATACCCATCACTCATGAGATCAGTAATTACTTTCCCCTCAGTCATTTTGTGAACCAATCGGCTTGGTGTGCTGGGTGAATGGAGCCTTTGCTCTCTCGTGCGTGGAGCTGCGCATCCTTGGGTGCTGGTCAGAATCATCTCATGGCAGTTAAGAAGGAAGGGATGACCCGCCAGAAACAAATGGAAATGGAGTTAAAGGCCAGGGTGAAGGTTTAAGTTCAATGGTTTGAAATGTTAATGTTCAAAGAGCCATAAGTATAATCTTTCCCTCAGCGATTTCAATGGTCACCTGTCAGGCATTGCAGGATGAACTTCTGATGCTAGAGAACCCACCTCCTATGATGGATGCTAAGGCCGGACTTATATTCAAAAGGTGTTGGGTATACTATATACCATATGGCAGATTTGTTTTTATTTAAAAAAAAAAACACCAAACCCCTTGTTGGCCTGTGCCAGGACTTGACACCGTCTGCTGCACCACCTGCTCCTACTTTGGAGGACACAAACCATTGCAATCATTGCATACTGTAAGCAAACCCATTAAGAAACATCAGAGATTGAGATTTGTGAGGATCTTTTTTAGGTGATAGGTTTGCAATTGGTAACCTATAATGATATCTGAACCTGTGTCCTCTGTCCCTTGTGCCTGTGTGATGTAGGAAGCCAAGCCTGGCAAAGAAGCTTCTGCGGCACATGCCGACCCCGAGCATGAGCGGGCTGGGAACCTAAAGTTGTGGGAACATGAAATTTTCGACAAACTACTATTTATCAATCTCTTATATTCTCTTATGATGGATGTTATTGATCATATAATATGTGCTGCAATGCGTTAGGCACTGGAAGAAAAGCAAAAGCTTCTTGAGGAGATTGAAGTTCTAAGGAGGCAGAAATCTAGACTCTCGAATTCAACCGTGGGTTCAACCCCTTCCCCACGGCCGTCTGCACCTACTCCCAAGTCTAGCCCTCCTACCCCCACTCCCTCAGTGGCTCCATCCCATGCTGCTGAACGTGCCCCGGACTCTGATGAGGATGGTGAGGCCAGGTTTTCAGGGAATGGGGACCGGGGTTATGGGTTTGGGGTTTGAAATCATGTGTCATAACATTCTTGTTGAGATATTTCCATCAATCATTGCCAAACACCTTGAACGAGATGCATGTTGGGAATTAGCCATCAAGTGTTACCACCAGCTGTCTCTTGTGAAGGACTCCGGCGAGAAGATCACCCGAGATGACAGGGGACGTTTGCTGTTGAACGGCAAACTCATGAGTGATGCTGCGGTTGAACAACGTCTCCGCCGCTGGTGCACCAAGAAGAAGAATGGAGGTCTAAAGTGTTCCCAGGATGTTTATGAGCGATATCATAATCAGGGGCCTGACGCCCGACTGGAGCTTATCCAAATCTTCAAAGATGCGTTTTTGAACAAGGAGCCATTGCAACAATTGCATCTTAGAACCATCTTGAAGTTAAAAGTATAGCCTATAGAGTCTACATGTTACCAACAAACTCCCACTCCATGTCTCCTTGCTCCCATGTGAGCTGCCTGCAGGACCAGTGCCAGAGTTCCGTCCGTAAGCTTGTAGTGGAGGAGACCGGGAAGACCTTGAAAGTGCAAGCTGGATGGTACACAGAGCGTCAGATGAAAGACACCTTGAAAATGCCAAAGTGGCTAGCCTAAGATTCATGTGGTCTTGAGATTTAAAACTTATGAGTTGGATTGCAAATGGGTGAAATCTATTATGATGTAGCCCTGAAAAGAATCACCCCTGAGGTGCGAGATTGACGCAGTGACCGCTTACACAGCTGACCGACCAAAGCTTCGAAGGCTATGGATGTTTCAATATGATTTCAACTTATTGCATCTTAAGTTATCATAGCCCGATTACCGGAAAATCATGGCAGGAAATGGAAGTATAATCCCAAGATCGAACAGCACTACATCGAAGTGGATGAGTCCGGGGAGTTGACAAAGCGATATACCCAAACCAAAGAGGAGGAGGAAATCTGTGGTTCTGCCAGGCCCGTTGAGTTCAGGACCCTGTCCCTGGAGGACCCCGCGGCCATGGATCGAGGAGCTGAGGAAGAGGCTGCCGCTGACCCTCCAGGAAGTGAGCCCAGGCCACCTAATGCGGATGTGGAGAAGCAGGACTGACCGTTTATCGTAGGGGGAACCCTTGTCATGCAAGTATATTTACATTTTTTGTCTATCAATCGATGACCCAGAGCAGGAAACACATGTGCTGTTGACCAAGTCCATGGAAGCTCTGTTGGCAAAGTCGGCCAAGTTGCGAGACATCGAGTCAAAAGTTGAGAACCCCAGGCCACTTTAGTATTGGTAGGATTGGCGTTCAATGATCACACAATCAAATTTGAATCAACAGTATTTGTTTTCATGAGTGACCTTTGCATCATCTCATTTAAAGCCATACCCTAAGTGTGAAGTCGATCCTCAAGACTGCCTATGAAGCCATGGACACTCACTATGATGCATTGGCTACAAGCCTGGCTCGCTACCGTGCAGTGAAGACAAAACCGTCTGATACGTTTCTTTGGCACAATCATGTTGAATCTATTGTTATAAAATGGTATATAGCAAAAACATTACTGACATTCCATCAGCCCCGGCACTTTGAGGTTGGCTCAGAACATTGACAAGCAATTGGAATACGCAGAAGTCTTGTGCCTTGATTTAAAACCACTCTGAACAACTGGATTTCTATGGGTGGTGGAACCATGGGGTTTATGTTTTTTGCCGTCCCAGGGGAAGCAAGGCTACACGTGCAGAAGTCCAAGCCCAGCATTCGCCCCAGAAAATTCTGGTGAGAACAGTGTGAACATACATGTGCATATGTATATTCATTCATATTATATCATATATATTTGAAGTAGAATCGATCTTATAAAGTCTGATGCACATATCACGGTATATCACCACATGGTCATACCTAAGGCCGGCTTTGAAATCTGCCCGGACCAAGCGCAAGTCTGAGAACGACGATACCAATTCTGAGTTGCCAGCACCAAAGGTGCCAAAGTCGAAGGCAAAGAGCAAGGCGAAAGCCAAGTCTGCCAAGTAAAGGCAAACTTCATGAAATGGGGTTTTGCAATTCTGAAATGATTTGCTTTGGATCGATCTCACAGCCCTTTCAAGCGTGTGGTTGCATTGGAGTCAACCCTGAACATGCTCACCTGGGCCTAGCGTGAATTCCATGAAAAAAATCGTCCACGGGTAGTGCAACAAATCTTATCCATGCAGTGCAGCATGCCCAGAAAGACCCATCCCTGGCCTTCCCACTGTTTCTGTAGATCCCATTGCCATCGCATCAGCACCTTGGCCATGCCAGGTGTTGTTGGACCAATGGGAAAGCATGCAGCATCGTGCATTGCAAATGGTGCCGGGGACCCAAGAGGGAAAGGGTGAAAAAAAAACAAACTATATCAAACTATGAATTATATTTAGATACTTTGGACAAGCCACCATTCTGGAGATTTGGCCCAAAAGACAAACAAAAAATCAGAATAGTTTAGTCGTCAGCTCCCCATGGATACTCGAGCCCGTGTAGTTGAGAAAAGGGAAAGAATTCTGGCCTCATTGAAGGCTTCATTTGAAGCTTTGGGTGTTCACGACCCAGACTTGCCCTGGGGGTTTGTGGCAGGACCCAAACGGCCTTTTGAAAAGCATGCCTTTGAAGCAAGGCAAAGACTCCGTGATTTGGAGCAACTACAGGTTCTGGATACGGTCATTAGCAATTGGAAATTCATCAACTTGGAAGTGAACCGTGATGAAACCGATCAAAATGTGAGCTGTGGCAGCTGAGTGGGCTTTTTTCAATTGCCAATTCGTTATGGCTAGGCCATGCAGTATGGCTTGCGCTGTTGTGCAAATTTGCTTAAATGTGCACGCTATTGTTCCCACGTGGTGCTCCCATTGCCCTACGTGATGCTGAAAATTACATGACATACGCTAGCGATCCCTGGCAAAGAAAAAGGTCAAAAGCTCCTGCTTCAAAGTTTTTTTTCTCACATGATCTCCTTCACCAGATCTCTTTCACATGAATCCTTTCACATGATCTCTTTCGCATGATCTTTTTCACATGACCTCTTTCGCATGATCTCTTTCACATGACCCTTTTCAGATCTCTAGCTTATTGTACCCCCAACGATTGGATTTTGATCGCCCAGGCCACCGCCAAGTCTGTAGCTGAGATGAGCAAGGCCGCAGTCGATCATTATGGATCTACAAGTTGCCCAATCACTTCCCGTCTTGCAAGTGTGCCAACTAAGAGAGCAGAAGACGAATGCCATAAACTGTGACGTAGCTGAAGCTGACTCCATATGATCCCATATAAAAATTACGGCAATTATTCTTTTTAGGGATGCTTTGGGTTGCATTTCAACTTGCACTTTTTAACTTTGAACCCTGCCCCAACCAAGGTTTGAGAAGCACAACCTGGCGTTGAAGATTCCGGTTTCCTGGGTTGACTTGGATGGTGGTGATAGCTACCCCGTGCTCAGTATGCTTGACACCATTGACTACTTGGTTCAATCCAACAACTTGTCCAAGTTGTTTGGGGAACAACCCATGGAACAAGTGCAACCAATGTTGTTAGAGTTTTGGCGACGTTACAGCCTTGAATGGCCAGATTATGGAGTCTTTCGAGCTGCTGCTGAAAACAAGCTGTCGCTATCACGAACAATTCCAGTTTACATTCATGGTGATGAAGGTCGTGGATTCAAACGATCGGGTGTCATGATATTGAGCCTACAAGGGGCCATTGGTCGTGGCAGCAAACCTTTCCTCAAAAGACATCCAATTAGATCTCTTCGTCAACTCAAGATGGGTATCAACCTTCAAGAGAGCTCTTTCAACAGTCGAATGCTGTTTGTTGCAATGCCAAAGAAACATTACAAGGCGAAACCAGATTCTGGGACTATGATATTATTCATTTTCTATCCTCTTAGATTGCCTTTGGTTGTCCTTTCCTGTGACATTAATTTTAATCCCACTCAGCCCCCTATCCTTACTCAGGAGAATTTCCAGGCTGTACTCAACAAGATGATCAATGACCTCCTCAAACTTCAAGACATTGGGTTTACCTACGCAGGGGAAAGATGGAACATCGCTTGCTTAGGTGTGAAAGGGGATCTTCCGTTTTTGAGGACCGTTGGAGACCTGACGAGGCATTGGCAAAGGGCGCACAGGTCAGAGGAAAACAAATCTCCTCCTGGGGTTTGTTGGATGTGTTTGGCTGGCACAAAGCCAGGGGGGCCTTTTGAAGATTTCAACATAGATGCTCAATGGTCTGTGGTTGCTACAGTTGATCCTTGGGTTACACGACCTTCAGTGCTGCAATTGTTTCATTGTATCGATCGTCCCCATGACTATCTCAAGACTGATGTTTGGCACAACTACCATGGAGGAGCAGGTAAAACTTTCATAGCTTCAGTGCTGGCTGAATGTTTGCTTCTTTTGCCGGGGTCAAGGGAAGACAAAATTTCCCAGTTGGATGTTCTCCTACGTCAGTGGGCCAAACGGCCGGGTTGCAACCTTCCTCATTCAGGTCCATTTGTTGCGGAGAGAATTGGCCTTACAAGCTCCCAGGTCTTACCTGAAGGAGGTTGGTCAAAGTTTGCTGACACGCATATCTACCACAGGTTTGTGGAATGGTTCTTGACAGGGAGGATTAATCAATTCAATGAGGACGAGTATTTTTTGATGATTCTTGAAGCTGTCAAAGCGGCCAACGACACTTTTTCAATTCGTTACTCGTCTGGGTTGTGGCTGACGTCCAATGAAGCGCTTGCAGCTGGAAACAACGGAAGAAAGTGGTTACGTATCTATGCAAATCTTGCCTATAGGTGCTTCACTGAGCGAAAATCACGCTTCCCGATCTATGTTAAGTTTCACATGTTGGACCATCACTGGCGTCGTTTGGTATCTGGAGCCCAAAACAAATGGACACTGAACATCCTAGCGGAGTCAGTGCAGGCTGATGAGGAGTCTAGTTTGAATTTATTTGAATTTTGATATGTTGGTCGTTATGTGGTCCTATCCTAGTATGTGTCATCACTGTTGTATTTTCCGTTCCCTGGGGATGTCTCATTTCAGGACTTTGTGGGGAGATGCTGTCGCGTCAGCCGACGCATTTCCCCCAGGGCAATTGGATTGAGAGTACTTCAAAGGTATCTTGTGATGGCAAACAAAGCGTGGGTCAACAGCCCGAACCCTGACACTCAGCAGCCGACGAAGAGAAGCTTCGCCGAGATGACGGGCCCGCTTGAAGCTGATGGTCCAAAGCACAGAAAAAGGGGGAGTGAAGCAATTGTGTGTGATTATGGCTGAACCCCCAAATTGGGAAACACCCGTAAGCCGTAATGACCAAAAAAAATGGTTGAGGCCGTATGATCAAAAAAAACATTCATTTGGGTTCCTAGGTATGTATACATACATAACATATATATATATATACTATAGATAGAGATTCTAGATAATGAAGAACCGACAAAGATGAGGGTACACAACAAACCGCAAAAGGGATAAAGTCGTCATCATCATCATCATCATCATCATCCAATATTGTTGGATGGAAAAACAAATATATAGAGTATGGCAAAGATAGTCCATTATAGCCCTTCAAATATCCCGATTGTTGGTTGGGTATTTATCTTAAGATCTCCTAAAACCCCCATAAAATCTACAATAAAATTCCCCATGAGATCCCTACAAAACCCACATAATATTGCCATGAAATCCACATGAAATTGTGACAAATCCACTGAATCCACCAGGCTGAGCAGCATCCGCTTCGTTGAGCAGAAGATGATCGCCTTGGCTGCGCTGTTGTTGCGATCCCCCACACCTTGCCAGGCACCGGCGCAGGGGGCTCCAAGCGATGGGTGGAAGAAACTGTATGTTGATATAGATGTTTCTGTATAGGATATCAAGCCAAAGCAACATATCATGTGTAGATGTAGATGCCAATGCAGGTATAGGTGATTCAATAAATTACAGCATAGTAAAAGAATGTAAAAGATACAGTGGGATGGAACAAGATAAGATAAGACTCCGTTCGGTGAGACAAGATAAGATAAGACAAGAAGACATAGGATCAGGAGAAGATAGATACACAAAATGATACCTGAGAGGATTCCTTTCACAGTAAATGTCAGACAACATAAGCTCATTGCAATATCTATGACCCTGCAGCCGCCTGACTGTGACAGAACCTGCAGTAAGATCTGGTTCTTGTTGTACTGGTTGCAGGGGGAGATAATCTGCACAATATCCTGCCGAGGTGGTCAGGTTATCTCAGTGGTGCACCAACTTCTATAATTGTAAGGATTGCACAAACATGCACAAACCACTACTACAAGCCAGTCTTCACATCCTCCCAAAACATCCCTTACCATTCCATCCATGTTTTCTGTCATTCAATCAGGTCCTGGTTGCCTTTGAGCTCGTCCCGGTTTCCGATCTGAATTTGGATCTCAGTTTTCGCAGGATCATGCGCCGTCAAAGATTCCCATGACAGCTGTCGCCCACTTCGAGAAAATCTGTTTCAGCTCCATGCAGTTGGTGCCAGAGTTGCTACCCCCAAGCCCTCATATTTCAATATATTTCAATATAACCTAGGCTATTCCTATCTGCAACCCTTCACCACTCCCATTTCTCACCTTCAGGCGTCACCCACACATTTGGGAGACTCCAAGTGACCGGATTTCTCAGGAACTCCGCGGCAAGGCGTCGGATGCTCATGGGCCAGGTGGCAGTAAAGAACATGGTGTGCCGTTGTGGATTGGTGATCCTGGACCCGCTGGACCCGCTGGACCCGCTGGATCTGGACAGAGTGGATGCCCTTTGGGGATGATTTGAGGAGTCTATGCCCTATGTCTCCTCAAATCAGACTTCGGAATCCAAAAAGTCCAATTTTGCACTGGGAAAATATGCTGAAGGTCCCTGTGCTGTCGCAAAATTTCACCAGGTCTCTTCGCAAGGATTTTGCGGATCTGCGGTTCAAAGCCCATGTCAAGCATGCGATCTGCCTGACATCAGCAGGTTGGCATATCATAAACTGCAGGTGTCAACGAGACAAGAATTTCATGAAAGTTGAAAACATCTAAGATGCAACAAGAGTTGGTTTGAAATTGAGAAGATTTAAGCTGGTTTAGCACTTCACCAAGATTCTGCTGGGTCTTGCGAAAGCATTTCACTGGAGTGCTCCATGCATCTGCCACCCCTCAGTTCCCACCTCATCCAGCACCAGCTTGTTCACATCTTGAAGGCGGACCCTGAGATACTTGGAGGATCCAGGCACTGAGAATGGGACCCTGGGATCAACCCGGAAAATGGCCATAGTTCATAGGAAACATGCCTCAACTGGATACCAAGGTGCTGCATACCCTCCAGGAAGTCATTGATTCGGCCCGGAGTTCCTTGGTTGAACTGGAGATGTCTCGAAAATTCGGCTTCTCATCGGATTGACCTGAGGGATTCTTGGGAAGCATGGTTTTACCGTAAAATACCATCCATTGATACGTAGAATTCATGCTATGTGTTCCTTTTATGTAGCCATCTCTAGTAATTTCTGGGAAGAAATGACCCCGATTTTGGAACATGGATCCACCCAACAATGAGCCCACCAAAAATCAGTATCCTAATTATGTCGTTGTTATTGTTCTTCGTAGTGTTGCTATTTTACTATATTTTACTCAAAAACCATCTTATACATCAACAATTCTGTGTGTGTACTCGTTTTTTTCATGTGTATCATTGACTTCAACCAGTTCGCAGGAGGTCCCCAGTGATCACTGGCCCACTGCCGAGGGTCCAATGACGCCATGCACGCCGTCCCGCAGGGACATGGCCTGAGGTCCCTTGGGAGCTCCCCCATAGCAGCAGCACGTTCGAATGCCGCTGGCCCTGATGAGATGGTTGCCACTGAAAAGGTGAACCTTTGCGATCAAAACTTGGTTGTCTAAACAACCAAACTTGCGGGTTGAACCCTACTGAGGATGCACATTTCAGCGCTTCAGAAACATGGTTGGCTACTTGAGAGGACAATAATTTAGACCTGAGGGCCTGTTCCATTGCCAGGTTGGATAAACAGAGGGTAATGTGCTTGGATCAGTCACGAGAGAAGCCATGACAGCTGCAAGTTGGATTGAGCACTACACAACAGAAAAAAAAAAAAAGAACCATTTGTCTGGCCCAGAGGAATGCGCAACTCCAACCCTGGAGAAACTGCCTGCCAAACTTCACCGCTTCCTCTTCGATCTGCACAGCAAGCTCTCGAGTTGGTGCCATCACCAGAAAATGAGGATCTCCTGAACCCAGCATATATATCCCCATATCCCCATATCCCCATATCCCATATCCCAATATATATATATATATATACCCAGCTAAGGCTTCCCGGCTTTCCCATATCCCCCCAGTCTCGCCGGTCTCGCAGGTCTCGCGGGCTCCTGCGCGGACCTGTCTCTCGATCAGAAAATGGAAGGCGGGCAGCAAGAAGGCCAGCGTCCTTAGCGAATCCAAGCCAGCACGAGAGCAAATGACGCTTGTGATGTTTAATCTAATGATAATACGCCATGGGGTCTCATCATAATAATGATTGAAATTATCATAATTATCATACTTATCATACTTATCATGATTATCATACTTATCAAATCATTATCCACAACAACACAATGAGGCCAGCCTTCCAACTTTGCCGCCAGGTGTCTTTCCGCTTCCTGTGGCTGCCACACCAATCACATCATAGCCCTGCATTGCAAGTGGCCAGGAGTACCTCAATAGACATTCTGGTCACATGTTGAGACCTTGAAACTCCTGAAACTTGGTGGCGGGAACCAAGCGCAGCATGGTACCATTGAGGATGAGTTTCCTCCTAGATAACTCCATAAATATAACATAATTGTAATTGGATATGGCTGTTTAAGGTTTTATGTCAAATTCCGGGGATGGAAACAGAACAGTCCAGGGGAAAGCTTTAAAACTTCCGCTCATTTCGCATTGGTTGTTCAGGCCAAAACCTTGGCCCCCTTCGATTCCCATCCCAAGGATTCCCAAGCTAGACCTTGAATCCAGGATTTTGATGGCATGATGAGCTTCAATGGGCTCTGAAAAATTGAGGGGTCATCATATTTGGTTGGTGGTTTCAACATGTTTCAACCCCTCTGAAAAATATGAAAGTCAGTTGGATTACTATTCCCAATATATGGAAAGTTATAAAATTCATGTTCCAAACCACCAAGCAGATATTGTTCCAAGCAAATGATCAGAAATTCCACTGTGACTTCCACCATTCATCCGCTGAACATTCGCCCAGTGGCTGCTGAATCTGCGAGGGCGCTGGAAAGCCGGCCTTCTGCAGATCAGCTTGGATGGACGAGCAAAATGGCGCCTGCTCTGGATCTTCTGGAAACAACAGATTGGGATCAACCATGGGAAGCCATAAGGGTTAATGGGACATGCTTAAAAATGTGGATCTATGGGGATTGGCCCATAAGAAATAGCAGTTTCAATGGCAAAAAATGTGACTAGCCATCAAGAATTTGTTTTATGTTTCCTGCAAAAACTCAGACAAGCCCCATGTCAGATGTGGAAAATGGTTGACCAGCTGCAGTCAATTGTGATGGCATATCCTGCTGCAAGTATCGGAAAATGGTGATCGCAGTGACCAGCTACCCAACTATGGCCAACTATCATGGAATGTGTAACTTAGTAACTGACATTATCTATAGTCCTTATCTATAGTCATTTCCATGATTGCATAACCACTGGATACACCCCATGAAGGTTTCTCGAAAGGATCTCCCCAACTCCCCTTGCATCTCCCACCTCCTGAAAAGTCGCATAGCGTGGAAACTGAGGCAGCCTCAGAGGTCAGTACCCGTTAGTTGTTGAAAAACGGGGCACGCTCCCCTCTATGAATCAACCCATGGGAAAAGGACTGGCTGCTGGGTAGTACAGAATTTCCAGCATCAGCCCATTGAAGGATTTGGATGGATTTGGATGGATTTGGGATGTTGCGGAATCGCAAGCAATCCAACTGCATGTCGGCAAGAATATGCCAGCACTTCCCACACAATGGATGTTGCTGGGAAAATCCACATCTTTAAAACCAGCTGCCGGCAACTTCCACATCATCCCTGGGTTTGCATGAATTTAATTATATAGCCTCTAAAATTGGTCTAAGAGTTCATGTTCCCACCTTTGTCCCTATTCAATGTACCATTTTTGGTGTGTAAATCGGTAAATTACCCATGAAGGACAACCCCCTGCAGCCACGGTGACATCTGCCCTCTGGAGTCAATGACCTTGATCTCCTGATCTTGAACCGTGCTGCCACCTCGGCACTGCTATGATGGCCATTGACCTACCCACTCTTGGTTACAAATATGTTGGCTAGATTCGGCTAGATGATTCTATCATGTTTGTATCTCATAGATTCTCACAGCTTGCTTGATGATCTTGAGGAGCCTGAAGGCAAAGATTCCACCAAAGAAAACTTGTGATGGCCATCAAAACACCTATAACTTATAGCGCCTTTACCGACCCTTGATCTTCCCAAGCGTCCAAAGAATTTCGCCAACGAGCGTCTGTTGTGTGCGTTAGGGTCGGCATTGAGATCAGCCATGGAAGGTGGCGGCTTCAAAGCTGCGAGGCTCGCAGGTGCAGGGCCACTGGGCGCCTCAAACCCACTAGAGGCGCAGCAAATCACATTCAACTCCAAACTAGTGTGGAGTTACCATCACATATCAATAATCGAAGGAAGTTTAGAAGTCAAACTTCCGACAATATGGACAGATGAAAAGCAGAGCAAGGAAGAGGCAGAGAGAAGAGAAAGATTAGAAGAAAGAAGAGTAGAAGAGAAAGAGTAAGAAGAAAGAAGCTGCAGACCCCCGAAAGTTGATAGCGTGTGGCAAGGTACAGTGCAAGAGAAGAGTGGATAGCGTAGCAGCAAGTCCAAGAGAATATCTTGTAAGACGGCCAGCCAAGAACGTTATTAGCCCCTCCCCAAAACCCCCCCAAAAAAAAACAAGAAACAACAATGCAAAAATCAAGAGTGTCTTGCAAGTTAAAAAAGAAGTTGATAGCGTGTGGCAAGGTACAGTGCAAGAGAAGAGTGGATAGCGTAGCAGCAAGTCCAAGAGAATATCTTGTAAGACGGCCAGCCAAGAACGTTATTAGCCCCCCCCCCAAAACCCCCCACCAAAAAAAAAAACAAGAAACAACAATGCAAAATAGTGCAACGTGCGCGCGCTCCTAGAGCCGCCCACCACCACCCCAACACGGCCGTCTATAAGCCGTGGTCCAACTACACTACACTACAACTACAACGGCAGCTACAACTACAAATCCACTACTCTACACTACAACTACAACTAATTACAACTGCGCTACACCACACCACACTACATCAAGCAGTTGAGGAAGAGGTGACCACTGCAACCATTGCAGCCACTTCAAAAAACACAACTCCCACCACCTTTCGGTCCATCAGTGGGTTCGCTCTGCCTTCGTGATTCACAACCACCAAGCTCTCCTATAGGTTTCCTATTTTTGAAACTTCCGCCACCGCCTTGTGCGGTACTACTGGTATATCATACATTCGATTCAAATCACGAGGTAAGATTTTGCCGCTCGAGGCCTTGAAGTCCGGCAGCGGTTCCCGAGCTCCTCCTCCTCCTCCTCAGCGAGTGATACTGTGGATATGCGGGTTGTCTTCAAAGATTGGGACCGGGGATAAACCTGGAAAATCCCAGAAATATTCCTACTTAACACTGAACTGACTCAAAACAAATGGTTTTGGGATGCAGGAGTCACCAAACCCGAGACCAGGCAAGAGCTGGGACCAAGGTGCCATGAGGGAAGCCTTTACCGCCACCAAAGCGTGGACCACCGCCACCGTGGCCTCAAAGCAAGACACCCCATCCTTTGGGCTGGATAATTTTTCGAGAAAGTCTCCAATGATCCAAAAAATCAAGATCCCAATGTGTTTTTTCAAAGGTTGTTTCCAAGGAGGGCTGAAATCCATGGCTGGGTAAATCGCAAACGTTACCCCTCAACGGATTGGTTGAAGGGAAAATCTTAACCGGAAACCATGGATTTTGTGATGGAATACGGGGTTTTCTGTATATTTTCCCTTTAACCAATCCATGAAAAAATCGAACATGGCTAGCTGGCGAACAATAGCAGGGATTTTCCAGCCGCCATCTTTGACACCAGATGGTCAATCATGGTAAATCTCTGTTTTTCAATGGTTAAAGTCCCTTTTCAGTGATGAACTCGTTCGAGAAAAATGGCGAAATCGCTTCCCCACCTCCAGCGGCAAAGCCGGTGCCAAAGCTCCGCGCCGGTGGGCTGCGGCCACGACGGCTGGGGCTGCGCCGTCTGCGGCTAGTGCTCCGGCGACCTGCGGCTGAGGGTGGATGGAGTTCTGCATTCATCAACCAACCATAGATGGGGTTATCTACCTAGAAGCCTATAACAGTAAACTAGGTATGGTGGAGATATCTAGATGATCTTAGATGGGGTTGTAAATTGATCAACCAACCATCTACCCACTATTAATGCAAATGATTTAAAAGATGTTTAGTGTTTAGTATTTACACCATCCATTGATTGCAATGTTTTAGTGTGGGCCATTTTGTAAGCATTTAGAGAAAGAAACAAACATGTGTATTACTGTATTACCGCCAATAGCGTGCTTTTTCAAGCATCGGTCATGGGCTTGATTTAAATTTGCTAGATCAAGCGGCAAGAATGCGGATATCCAAAAAAAAACGCGGATTCAACCTGCAAACCAGAAAATGGCCAAGAAAACTTGGATATCACATGGACAAGTACGGATTCGGATGGCACAAACCAACCAACAAACAAACAAACAAAATAATGTCTGCTTTGTTGATAGCTGGATATGTGTTGGTCACAGGTAGAAAAGTAAAGTCCCTCCAGGGGTTACCACTGTCCATCTATGTTGGGGGACTCCTCCAAAGGGTATGGATGATAGAGTTCAGGGCCCCTTCACGCCTCCGAGTGTGCCCCGGAAAAGATTTCTCTGTGTATCCCATGATAAAAAATGATAAAAACTACATCTACACAGTCGACACCAATCAACCTGACAAGTTCGGCTGTCAAAACCTGGTACTGTGACAAGCAAAATCGTCAATGGATGTTCATCCCCCCGTCATATGGTATTTCATAGGTCTTGACTGACCCACCTCCATTTATTTTATCATGAACCTGGATAAGCTAGGCATAGAAATTTATCGCTTGGGGGATAGTTACCCCAATTCCAATCCCCACCATTCCGGTGACGTCGCGACGTGAGATCGTTCCGAGTGGCCTTTGTTTCGATTCGACCGGCTGCGGCTCCGGCTACTGGCAGGTGCGGTTCAGAAAAGCTTCCACCAAGGACCCCCAAAGAAACTTAGCTTGGCTGGAACCCCGAAAAGCGGGGCCGGCAATCCTCCGCGATTCCCAAGAATCCATAATCCATGAAAAAAAAAAAACGTGTAAAATCCATTCAAATTCCGATGTATTGAAGATGATTTTGCCAGTGGATTGAGTCCAAAATTCTTCAAAAATCCCAATCTTCAGATGACCCAAAACTCTGAGATTACCTGCCTGCTGGAGCTGGAACTGCGTCTCCTGCAGGCTGACGTTTTTGGTGGCTTAGTTCGTATTATTCTTTATCATTCATTCCCCAATCTAGGAAAGTCAACAAATCACCTTGTTGCATTCATTTGGATAGTTCATACTCCCTTGTTGAGGCTCAATAATTCACCGTCCATTTTGTGGGCTTCATAATTTTGAGCGTTTGGAGACGATAATTTTGAGCCACAGGCCATTCAGGCAATTCCGCAAGGACAAACTGATCGGATCCCTCAGAAACGATCGCCAGCTGCGGCTGATCACAGGCAGTGAAGACCAACAGGCTCAACCCACACTGCTAAAGGCAAGGAAAACCCCACACATCCAAAATTGTCTGGATGCCGTTCCCGCTCCTCTTGTTTCGACTTCGACTTCGCTTTTTTTTGTTACTGCTTCGGCTGCGGGACCTCAATGGAAGGGAATGTTCGCATTTTCCATGAGCCACTTCAGTCAGGAAATGAAAAGGTATCATCATAGGTAGGGATGGATATTCTAGTTAAAAATCATTTCCTGGCTCTTTTTGCAGACCAGGAACCCGCTAGAGCTGCTCTTCTTCTTCCCCTGGCATTCTCAGACTCAAATGGCTTCGTTCAAGAAACGGGAACCCAAAAATTCCACCCAAACTTCGAACCCCAAAAAGAAAGAAGCACCAAAATCCATCGTCTCTTTTCCTGCCATGGTCGGACCTTGGGAGGTGCCTTGGAGGTCCCATTGACCTTCACCGGCTCGTTCTCCAAGTCCACCAGGGCAGCTTTGGGCTTCTCGGTCGAGGTCGAAAGAGAGTGGAGCAGCTGCCTCATGCCATGGTGATGGCGGCGACCAACGGAATCCTCTTGCGGAGAGAGTATCTGACCTTTCAAACGAACTCAGCACATCCTGAAACTATCTCTTAGCTTCCGATTTTCTTTAAGGACCCAAATGGGAACATCATCAGGTGATTGTCCATGCAACACACGCCCAAACTTAGATACCCTACAGGATTTCTGTAGCTGCTTCGTATATATCTATCCCCAGTTATGGCAAAAGATTAAAGTATGAAAGTACCTTTTTTTGATCCTAAACTCACCATCGCCTTTTTAATGAATAAATCCACCCGTTCCAGTCACTTTACCCCTGTCTGAGGGATCCCAGTTACTGCTGAAGCAGCTGTTGATCCGTCGCCCCATTCGCTGTCGCCCCATTAGCAGCGGCCGCGGATTGCTGGGCTTGCACCATCATCATGTACTGCAGGTATTGCCTCAATGGCAAATCATGATGATTCTTGTTATATATATATATACATACATATAATATCTATGGTCTATAGTATTGATAATAACATCATGATTATCATGATGATATTGATAAAAACATCATGTGTCCAATGATGATAATAATGATGATAATAGTAGAAATCACCGTAACAAGTATATAGTAAGAATGATCATATAGAATATTAGCCTCTGGTACTTCAACATTGATATTGTTTTTCCGGATTTCTTTGACACTTTATAGATGACTTTCCTATCAGAAATCCTGATTTCCTGCCAGGTTTGTTGACCTCACAAGCTGAGGGAAAGCTTGCAACCATGGCGCTGCTGCTGTTGCTGCTGAATCAAGGCTGGATTCATTGTTGGCAAACCTGCAGTGAGTCAAGGGTAAAAAAAAGTTGTGTACTGCCAGCATGACCCTGGCCCCAGGGCCTATCAAAAAACAAATGTATCCTACATTTTGAAAGGCACTAGGTCCGCTAGTGCCGCTAGTGGGTTGAAGCACCAGAATCGAGGACCTAAAAGTATGTCCTTTGTATTTACCCAACCGCACAGTCTACCTGTACTGCTTGTTGTGACTGCATGTTGCTTGTGGGTTGGAACTCGTCCTGTGACTCTTTTGTATCCCCAGCTGGCCCTGAGCAGAATCAGTCCCTTTCGCGGCAGCTCACCCAGAATTAAAAAAAGGGTCACATCACTCTACAAATGAACACAGCCCGTGGAAAGGATTCATGATCCATACCCCAGCGGTACTCCAGGCTGGAATTCCGCATTTCGCAAAAGGTAAATCGATGGGAAATCGCATACTAATCCATCAATCAATCCGTCTGCAGCGCTTTGTTTTCTGTATTTTGATGATCGAATTTATCTGTCAAGTTGATTTCCCCTTTCAAAAAGTGGAAAATTCAACAGAGGTCAGGATTGCTCCCAGCACCCAAAACCTAGGAGAATACATGGACTATCCTTTGCCTATAATTCGTTGGAGCACCCGAGGTTTTTCCAAATTTGCACCAGTCACCTGCTGCGCCTGCGCCAGGCACTGTGGATGCCGGCGGAAAAAGGGCTGGCGCTGGAGGAAAGGCCATCGCCTGCTGTTTTGAGAGGGAAAAAGATGGGTGGCATAAACCATCCCCAAATCGATAATCACCATTTTAGGTACCTGTTTTTGGTGATTAAGATCGATGAATCACCAGTTTATGGGCGGTATATGATGGTATAAAAAGTGATGATTGATGACTAATGTGGTAAACCCAATAATAATGTGGTAAACCCAACAATGAACCTATGAGTCGTGCTCTTTAGCAATGATTAATGTGGTTTTTCCCAAGGGCCATAAACATCAACCATCCCCAAGTCACCATTTTTATGGGTGGTATAAACCATCCCCTAATGGGCATTAAGCACCAAATTCCAGGGGCACACCCTGCCTCTGCGAGGCCCACCAAGCCAAATTGGCGCTGCAAGGCAAGGGACAGGCAAAACGTTTGGGCAAAACTGGAGCGGCCGTAAAGCATGTGGTGCAGCAAGAAGCTGAAAAAAAACTCAGAGATGATGAAAATGATGATGAAAATGATGAATCTGAAAGATGATGAAAAATGATGAAAACTGAATCATCTGGGTTTGTCAAAATAAATGGCGGATTTACCCCAGAAATATACAAACCGTTCTATATAAACGGGAAAAAAGATGGAAATAAGCGACTGCTTTTGGGGATTTTTGAGGTAAGTTTTGGACAAAGCCAGATGAAAACACACGCCAAAATATTGCCAGAGTGGATGTTGGACCCAAATGAATCCAATTGGAAAACACGTTGACAAGGACTAGAACCTGCGGTTGATTGCTCTGTGCGCAGGAGACATTTGATGGACGCTTGCAGAAGTCAAGCAAGCTGAAATGTTTTGACCCTTGACTCGAGATGTCTGTGCTTAGAATGCTTGAAACCAGAGGCTCCCCGTTCTTAGAGGTTCCCTCTGAAGCGTTGACGATCGAGTTGCTTCGCTGCAACTGAAACATAAGAAGTCTACGAAGCTGATGGATTATCTTACTCAGGTCTCCAGATCTTCTAGCCTTGATCTGCACAGGGCGTGCTCAAAGCTTGGCTGCTTGAGCCTGAGGTGCAGCCTCAGCGAACATCTTGGCCATCTCTGCAAGCTTGGTGGACTGCTTCACTCCCAAGTCCAACATGATCTCCTCAGAGCCTCCTGGGATGGCCATGGCGCGAACCTCACGGTTCAGACGCTCCACCTTCTCACCCTGACCACCGCGGGAATAGGACAATCCACCGAAGATCTGAGCTGCTTCGCGGGCACAGTATTCCATGACTTTGGTGCACTGCACCTTGCAAAGAGCTGTGTGGCCTCCCAGCTTCAGCATGGCCTCTATCTTGGGCATGGTCTTCAGCTGGTAGGTGATCCACTCCAACCAGTTGTGAGTTGCCTCAATCTGGCGGGCCATTTCTGCAACCTTCCAGCGAATCACTGGGTGCTGGATCAGAGTCTTGCCAAAGGTCTTGCGCTTGCCAGCAAACTTCAGGGAGTCCTCCAGGCAAACTCGGGCAAAGCGAGTGCTCATGGCACAGAAGGCAAATCGCTCATGGTTGAAATTCTGCATCATGTACTGGAAGCCTTTGCCCTCCTTGCCAAGCAAGTTGCCCTTTGGAACCTTGACATCATCAAAAGTGATGTATGTTGTGCCAGATGACCAGGCACCAGAGCACTTCATCTTTCTGGTCTCAAGGCCAGGCATGCCCTTCTCAACCAGCAGCAAGCTGATACCACCCACTCCTGGCTTGCCAGTGCGGCATGCCACAGTGAAGTAGTCTGCAAAAATGCCGTTGGTGATCCACTTCTTCTCTCCGTTCAGGATGTAGTGGTCACCCTCCAGCTTGGCGGTGCACTTCAAGTTTGCCACATCACTGCCTGCTGTGGGCTCTGTGATTGCCAGGCAGCAAACCTTCTCTCCCTTGACACATGGTGGCATGACACGCTGCTTCAGCTCCTCGCTTCCATGGTGGTACACAGGAGGCAGTCCGATGGTGGTGCCTCCAGCAATGCCCCACTGAAAGCCCACAGAGCCAGTACGAGACATCTCGTCGTACATGAT
The DNA here is from genome assembly GCA_947184155.2 of Cladocopium goreaui. Lineage (NCBI taxonomy): Eukaryota > Dinophyceae > Suessiales > Symbiodiniaceae > Cladocopium > Cladocopium goreaui. Next base: position 949,761 of record CAMXCT020000136.1, on the reverse strand, counting down.
GAGCTCATGGAAGTAGTCCGGCTCAAATCCCCAAGGAGATGGACCAAAGTACTTCTCAGGCCACGGCCTGCCAATGCACAATGCAAGAGTACCCTGCTTTCCAGCCTCTAGGTACATCTCCTTTGGGATAGTGCCCTTCTCATCCCAGTCATGCACATTGCTCATGATGTGCTCATCCACGTACTCACGCATCAGCTTTCGGAACTGCTTGTGGGTGTCATTGTAGTAGGGCGTGTTGTAGGCCTGATACCAGGACGGGTCCCCGAAGGGGTGGCCCTCCCCATACACCTCCGTGTTCATACCCTTCAGCATCGCTGGGCTCACCATGGTCAGGAACTAGAAACGATTTAGTGCACTCACTGTTTAAGCTGGAACTCTTGAGCAATCTACAAACAGATAGGTCTGCATATGTGGCAATTTGCAACTATCAGCCACACCAATTTTTGATCCATAGCCAGTATGCTTTTGGATTGTCTTGTGTCGCTTATATGCTCATACACTCAGAAATCTCAATGATACTACCCAAGGAACAACGGAGATTTTTGGGGTAATATTGTAATATATATATATATTGTAGTATGCCAATTTGCTATCCAAACATACCCAAATCTCATTCGCAAAGGGTTGCAAACGTATCATCTCAAGCTCTGCAGGTTGAGGGCCAAACTTCCACAGACCTGGGCCTGGCGGAGTTCTCGCCATGCCATGCTCTGTCGATGTTCTGGATTCTAGCCATTTTCTATTCATGTTCTGTGCATTTCTATCTATTTGGAGGGAAAGACACAATGGATTTTAAATATCCTCCAGTTAACAGTAAATTATAGAACCCTGAAATGGAGGTACAACTTTTCAGGCCATATTTTGTGGCGATATTTCCTGACATTTCGCCAAATTTAGCCCTTGCCTCCATGACTTCGGAAGAGATCGCATGGCCGGAGCTGCTGACGATACGACCACACTTTGGACCCTAAAAGTTGCCTAAGTGAGGTTATCCCATATATAACTGGCTTAGAACTTATAACCCCAGTTATCAATTACTAATTTGGATGATCCTCCAAGATCCTCCAAGTAAAGGTTGTTGGCTTTCTTGAAACTGTTGCTGTTGGATATATGTTCAACACCATTGGTCGGAAATGGTTTTGAAGACCTCACGTCGACCTCACGTCAAGTTGCTTCCCCTCAAGTTCGGTCCCAACGCGGGAGGACCCTAGGCCATTCGTCAAGTTTTGTCGCAAGGCTAATTCGGGTTAGTTGACCCCAATTCGATTAGCTACCTCAGTTCTAGGCTATATGTGTTATAACAACGATCTATTTACTCTCCCAGCTAGTTCTTTGAAGCTGGCAATGCATGGTTGTCAGTTGTTGTGGCATTAAAACCTGCTGCAGTCCATGTCCAACTGGTTTGTTTCAAGCCATTGCCGATGTCTATCAAAGCTGATGACCCGGAGCATGGCGACGGATGGAGCCTGCAAGACCAAGAAACAAGGGAAACAGCTGAAGGAAACACGCCTTTCCCGCACCTTGCAGTGTGTGTTTGCATGCTGTTGATAATGAGACACGAAAGGGTTTTGAGAATTTTTTGGGAATGGCAAGCTGTTGAGAAAGAGGCCGCTAATACGCCTTAGTCGCAGTATTTTCGTTCACCGTCACAACTATCCCCCGTCTCTGTTTTTTGCTTCCATCGTGCACAGCACCTGGTCGCCACGTGAGCTTCACAAAGAGCTGATCTTTTCAAGAGGATTTCTCCGAGGACCCAGAGATGGCAGATCCAGTGGCATACTCGTAAACTTCGTAAACCTGAACGGCTGATACGTTGCTTTAGCCTTGGGCCTGGCACTGCATCCATGCTTGACCCCCCCAAAAAATGAGTATCGAATACAGTGCTATCATTCTTGGGAGACGGGAATAGAAAGCAAATGCTTCAAATCACCCACAAGATTGTTCCATCTCCACTGGAACAGGTGGATCCCGGCCCTCATGATCCATCTGTAACTTGCCAAGCCTCGGCCAATCTGCAGTGGCAAGTGGGCAGACAAAACAGACCCCTTAGAGGCAGCTTCACATGGGCCTCTCTTGCTCGCTTTTTCAATGAAAAGAAGCTCGAAACATCTTCCAGAGGCTCCCCGTTCTTAGAGGTTCCCTCTGAAGCGTTGACGATCGAGTTGCTTCGCTGCAACTGAAACATAAGAAGTCTACGAAGCTGATGGATTATCTTACTCAGGTCTCCAGATCTTCTAGCCTTGATCTGCACAGGGCGTGCTCAAAGCTTGGCTGCTTGAGCCTGAGGTGCAGCCTCAGCGAACATCTTGGCCATCTCTGCAAGCTTGGTGGACTGCTTCACTCCCAAGTCCAACATGATCTCCTCAGAGCCTCCTGGGATGGCCATGGCGCGAACCTCACGGTTCAGACGCTCCACCTTCTCACCCTGACCACCGCGGGAATAGGACAATCCACCGAAGATCTGAGCTGCTTCGCGGGCACAGTATTCCATGACTTTGGTGCACTGCACCTTGCAAAGAGCTGTGTGGCCTCCCAGCTTCAGCATGGCCTCTATCTTGGGCATGGTCTTCAGCTGGTAGGTGATCCACTCCAACCAGTTGTGAGTTGCCTCAATCTGGCGGGCCATTTCTGCAACCTTCCAGCGAATCACTGGGTGCTGGATCAGAGTCTTGCCAAAGGTCTTGCGCTTGCCAGCAAACTTCAGGGAGTCCTCCAGGCAAACTCGGGCAAAGCGAGTGCTCATGGCACAGAAGGCAAATCGCTCATGGTTGAAATTCTGCATCATGTACTGGAAGCCTTTGCCCTCTTTGCCAAGCAAGTTGCCCTTTGGAACCTTGACATCATCAAAGGTGATGTATGTTGTGCCAGATGACCAGGCACCAGAGCACTTCATCTTTCTGGTCTCAAGGCCAGGCATGCCCTTCTCAACCAGCAGCAAGCTGATACCACCCACTCCTGGCTTGCCAGTGCGGCATGCCACAGTGAAGTAGTCTGCAAAAATGCCGTTGGTGATCCACTTCTTCTCTCCGTTCAGGATGTAGTGGTCACCCTCCAGCTTGGCGGTGCACTTCAAGTTTGCCACATCACTGCCTGCTGTGGGCTCTGTGATTGCCAGGCAGCAAACCTTCTCTCCCTTGACACATGGTGGCATGACACGCTGCTTCAGCTCCTCGCTTCCATGGTGGTACACAGGAGGCAGTCCGATGGTGGTGCCTCCAGCAACGCCCCACTGAAAGCCCACAGAGCCAGTACGAGACATCTCGTCGTACATGATGAGCTCATGGAAGTAGTCTGGCTCAAATCCCCAAGGAGATGGACCAAAGTACTTCTCAGGCCACGGCCTGCCAATGCACAATGCAAGAGTACCCTGCTTTCCAGCCTCCAGGTACATCTCCTTTGGGATAGTGCCCTTCTCATCCCAGTCATGCACATTGCTCATGATGTGCTCATCCACGTACTCACGCATCAGCTTTCGGAACTGCTTGTGGGTGTCATTGTAGTAGGGCGTGTTGTAGGCCTGATACCAGGATGGGTCCCCGAAGGGGTGGCCCTCCCCATACACCTCCGTGTTCATACCCTTCAGCATCGCTGGGCTCACCATGGTCAGAAACTAGAAACGATTTAGTGCACTCACTGTTGAAGCTGGAACTCTTGAGCACTTTGCTGTCAAACATTCTTTCACATGTCACATGACATTCTCAACACCAGTTATGATTCTTCAAGTTTGTCAAGTTCGAGCAAAAGAAGCTCGCCAACTTTTACCATTTGTGGTGAGATTAGGGATTGTTTATTACATTTATTTCGGGTTACATTCCGTACATAATTGAGATTCCTAACCTTCCTTGCAGGGAGTCAAATTGCAACATGTTTTTCATACCTTGCTGAGGATTGAGCTTCCAGCCTTGCTGAGCCTTGCAACGCAGAAACTGCGGGAATTGGGTTCCGTCCCCAGGTCATCGTGATGACGATGATGACCATTTCAATGGTGTTAAATTCCATTAAATATCATTAAATCACCATTAAATCACCATTTAATCACCATTTAATCACCATTTAATCACCATTTAATCACCAGTAATCATGAAGATTCTGGGCAATGGTACTATGCGATTTCAAAGATTAGGCTGATTTGAATCCGTCCCTGTGCTCAGGTAACCCAGTCGTCCTGCCTCCTTTCTTCGAGAAGCCAATCTCATTGGATGTTTGATGGTGGTTAGAATGTCAAACTCAAAAGTTGACTCTGACTCTGTAAGCTCACATTTTAAGATTCGAACTGTTCAAATTTAAACGACATAGAATTTGAGCGTTTTGGCCAAAGTGGGCGGATATCATGATTGCCACAATCATGTTCGTTTGGAAAACAAATTGGAGGTGTGTAGGTTTGAAGTGTCGGGTGTCAGGTCCTTTCAAAGAGCTGCGAATCACACTTCGGCCTCTGGTCAAGCTCACTTCAGCGCCAAGAGCGTGAGTCATTGGTCTCAATCAGCGCAGTTCCAAATTGGAAAACAAAATAGCTGCAACATGTATACCACAACAAAACTTCACATCCGCAGCATAAATAGACTGGTGGTGCATGTGCAAATCTTCAACAGCAAATTCTGCGTTGGTAGAGTGATTTGGGCAATGTCTCATCCTTTGACCCAACTCGGCACTTGACCAAGCACTTCCAGGTACATGGTGCAATCAAGAAATCAGCATGCAGAGTGGCCAAAAGGCATGAGATGGTAGTGCATGTGCAAATCTTCAACAGCAAATTCTGCGTTGGTAGAGTGATTTGGGCAACGTCTCATCCTTTGACCCAACTCGGCACTTGACCAAGCACTTCCAGGTACATGATGCAATCAAGAAATCAGCATGCAGAGTGGCCAAAGGGCATCAGATGGTAGTGCATGTGCAAATCTTCAACAGCAAATTCTGCGTTGGTAGAGTGATTTGGGCAATGTCTCATCCTTTGACCCAACTCGGCACTTGACCAAGCACTTCCAGGTACATGATGCAATCAAGAAATCAGCATGCAGAGTGGCCAAAAGGCATCAGATGGTAGTGCATGTGCAAATCTTCAACAGCAAATTCTGCGTTGGTAGAGTGATTTGGGCAATGTCTCATCCTTTGACCCAACTCGGCACTTGACCAAGCACTTCCAGGTACATGATGCAATCAAGAAATCAGCATGCAGAGTGGCCAAAGGGCATCAGATGGTAGTGCATGTGCAAATCTTCAACAGCAAATTCTGCGTTGGTAGAGTGATTTGGGCAATGTCTCATCCTTTGACCCAACTCGGCACTTGACCAAGCACTTCCAGGTACATGATGCAATCAAGAAATCAGCATGCAGAGTGGCCAAAAGGCATCAGATGGTAGTGCATGTGCAAATCTTCAACAGCAAATTCTGCGTTGGTAGAGTGATTTGGGCAATGTCTCATCCTTTGACCCAACTCGGCACTTGACCAAGCACTTCCAGGTACATGATGCAATCAAGAAATCAGCATGCAGAGTGGCCAAAGGGGATCAGATGGTAGTGCATGTGCAAATCTTCAACAGCAAATTCTGCGTTGGTAGAGTGATTTGGGCATGTCTCATCCCTGTGCTATCAAGAAACCAAGAAGTCTACGAAGCTGATGGATTATCTTATTCAGGTCTCCAGATCTTCAAGCCTTGATCTGCACAGGGCGTGCTCAAAGCTTGGCTGCCTGAGCCTGAGGTGCAGCCTCAGCGAACATCTTGGCCATCTCTGCAAGCTTGGTGGACTGCTTCACTCCCAAGTCCAACATGATCTCCTCAGAGCCTCCTGGGATGGCCATGGCGCGAACCTCACGGTTCAGACGCTCCACCTTCTCACCCTGACCACCGCGGGAATAGGACAATCCACCGAAGATCTGAGCTGCTTCGCGGGCACAGTATTCCATGACTTTGGTGCACTGCACCTTGCAAAGAGCTGTGTGGCCTCCCAGCTTCAGCATGGCCTCTATCTTGGGCATGGTCTTCAGCTGGTAGGTGATCCACTCCAACCAGTTGTGAGTTGCCTCAATCTGGCGGGCCATTTCTGCAACCTTCCAGCGAATCACTGGGTGCTGGATCAGAGTCTTGCCAAAGGTCTTGCGCTTGCCAGCAAACTTCAGGGAGTCCTCCAGGCAAACTCGGGCAAAGCGAGTGCTCATGGCACAGAAGGCAAATCGCTCATGGTTGAAATTCTGCATCATGTACTGGAAGCCTTTGCCCTCTTTGCCAAGCAAGTTGCCCTTTGGAACCTTGACATCATCAAAGGTGATGTATGTTGTGCCAGATGACCAGGCACCAGAGCACTTCATCTTTCTGGTCTCAAGGCCAGGCATGCCCTTCTCAACCAGCAGCAAGCTGATACCACCCACTCCTGGCTTGCCAGTGCGGCATGCCACAGTGAAGTAGTCTGCAAAAATGCCGTTGGTGATCCACTTCTTCTCTCCGTTCAGGATGTAGTGGTCACCCTCCAGCTTGGCGGTGCACTTCAAGTTTGCCACATCACTGCCTGCTGTGGGCTCTGTGATTGCCAGGCAGCAAACCTTCTCTCCCTTGACACATGGTGGCATGACACGCTGCTTCAGCTCCTCGCTTCCATGGTGGTACACAGGAGGCAGTCCGATGGTGGTGCCTCCAGCAACGCCCCACTGAAAGCCCACAGAGCCAGTACGAGACATCTCGTCGTACATGATGAGCTCATGGAAGTAGTCTGGCTCAAATCCCCAAGGAGATGGACCAAAGTACTTCTCAGGCCACGGCCTGCCAATGCACAATGCAAGAGTACCCTGCTTTCCAGCCTCCAGGTACATCTCCTTTGGGATAGTGCCCTTCTCATCCCAGTCATGCACATTGCTCATGATGTGCTCATCCACGTACTCACGCATCAGCTTTCGGAACTGCTTGTGGGTGTCATTGTAGTAGGGCGTGTTGTAGGCCTGATACCAGGACGGGTCCCCGAAGGGGTGGCCCTCCCCATACACCTCCGTGTTCATACCCTTCAGCATCGCTGGGCTCACCATGGTCAGGAACTAGAAACGATTTAGTGCACTCACTGTTTAAGCTGGAACTCTTGAGCAGCAATTCTGAAATGTCAGGTGTAGAAAATGCTGTTCGTTTTTGTCAATCAAGTTCTGCTGACTATCAGAGGCAAAGACTGGGCGGGAAAAGTGGAAGAGTCTCCAACCTTGACTTAGTCGATTTAGTCGGCTGTTTTGGTACCAGAGTTCGTCTTGGAAACACTCTACATCTCAGTGTTCACCTTTTTCCTCGATCTCCGAAACGGTAAGAGTTCCTTTACAACGGGCATACACTCCCGCCTACGTATAAAAGCATGTAAAAGCAATGCTAAGCACCGCACAATGCTGGACACTGTACTGGGCTGAATTTGCCTTGTGTGACGTCAGTCGTCATAAACCTGTGAAACAAACTGAGCACCTCTGGCACTTCACTGGAACACGGCTGACCATGTGCGACTGCAGGGAAGAATGGTCCTTCAAATGATCATCAACGCGGAAGGATCACTCAACTGAGTCTTGGCCGTCTTGGCCCAAAAACGGAGGGCTACCTATGAACCCAGAAAATTGGTCACGTTCAGCACTAAACCATTCATTCTTACGTGCAATTTAGTCTGCAGAAGATCCATGCCCTCCAAGCAATCCGACTGGGCCTTCGGATGGCTTCAAGCATGCGATTCATCCCTTCGCCGCGTGCAGCAGCCAAAGTAGTCAAAGATGTCAGTGATGAAGGGATAACTGAGCAGGGAAAGGCACAAATGGGCAGCAATAAGCTCTACAGAACTGACAGTACAACATGGCCAGAATTTCAAAAGAAAACTCAAGATGACACTATGACTATACTCCGTTGATCATCTATCGATTTGGTGGTCACAGCATCGAAAATGTTGGTACTGGCACCCCGTCTTTTTGGTTGCATCTTCCAATTGCACGTTGGCCCCATGTCAGTACACTGCCCCAAGGTGCTCTTTGTAGCCGCTCTCCCTTTCTCGCGAGTTCCTGGCCCAGCCACGGACTTTTCATCCCAAAACATGCCACTGTAATATACTCCCAGGATCTCCCAGGAACTTTCAAAAACACAGAGGCTTCCAGGAACAAGGAAAGCTTCTGAGGACAATAAACATATGCAATTTTCTGATCAAACACCTCTGCACACCAATATCCACTGGCGGCGGCAGCGGCAGCAGCAGCAGCACCAACACCAACAACACCACCACCACCACCAGCAACAGCGACGACGACGACGACGACGACCACCACAACAACAACAACAACAACAACAACGACAACAACGACAACAACAACAACAACAGCCATCACCACCACCACCACCACCACAACCACAACCACAACCACCAGAACCACCACAACGACACCGCCACCACCACCACAACGACACCGACACCATCTGTCCTGGGAGGGCTGGTAGCTGGCCATTCCATTCCTTTGGTACTGGAAGCTTCAGCATCTCTGTCCTGGCACCAGGAAAAATGGGATCTTGCGACCAAAACTGGGGATGCTAACAAACAAACAATTAGACAAAGCACAACCATCATGTGTACTTTCCATGTTCTTTTTGTGGGTTTTCCCACCCACCATATCTAATTTGTCAAGCTGGTGATGTCGGAGCTGGAGCCTTGGCAGCTTGCCCTTGAAAGACCAATTCGCAGGGATAAAGCAGTTTTGGTGGCAAGATTTGTGGCCAATGTCATTGGTTTCGCTGCTGAAAAGCAATAGATTTGGAAGATGTGAGGCCTGCAGATTATTGAGGTATCCCCCTTCTTGTAAGCTTGCACTTTGGTCGAGTCCTCTCGCTTGCTCTTTGGCACAAGTTCTTCGGTAGCGAAAGGTAGCGATGGAAAATGTCGAGCGGAGTCTGGGCACGGCCGAACATACCACAGAAGCCCCAAATGCAACTACAAAATCACATATCCCTATACTTCCCTATACCCAAGAAATAGTTGCTGCTTCCCGATGAACTACTATATGTCACCAACCAATTCCTACCACTTCCACCTTACACTCCCCTGGATCCCCAGCACCTTCAGGCGTTTCTTCGACGGTGGTCCTCCGCGTCCCTTTGCGCCGGCGGCGGGCGCGAAGCACAGTCATTGCGGCTGGAATGTCATCCTGGAAGGGTCAGGTTGCATCACAAGGAGCAAAATTTTGGGCCAACTCTGCTCAAAGTTCAGCAACTTGAAATCTTCCGCCAGAAATCGGCTGAATTCGAAACCATGACTAGGTGGCTGGTCCAGCGGCCTTGGCCGCATCCATGGTGATCACTTCCCAATTCAAAGAAGAGCTGGAGCCCAAATCAATGACCTCGGGGCAACTGATTCAGCTGAACCATTGGGATTCAATCGGCAGATTCAAGGGTAAAATTGGTTAAATCATGTTTAATCAACATCAATCCAAAGTTAAACCCAGCTTTGTAACTCAACAACAGATCCGTGATGCACCAGTTATAGGGCACAGCTGTTGGGAATAGCGAGGCATCTCTTGCAAGGTCCGGAAAAACTCCAGTGTCGTTGGCAGCTGAGATGGCACTAAAATCTGTGCTTGGGAAATTGTGATCGAAATAATCGTGGCTGGAGTTTCAAACATCTCGATAGACATGCAAATGTAGGTCTCCAGCTTTGATTGCATCCAAATTAGGCACCCCAGAATCAGGGCCAGGTGAATGAACTGTGGACTCCCACCAGTGCAATGTTGATACCTCGATATTGGTCAAAGTCTCCGGAAACGCCTCCAGTTGACACGGAAACTTGGTATACCATAGACAGAGAAACCAGTTTAATCGGCTCATCGTCAGGAACTGTGACCAACTTCTCCATTCGCTTGAGTTTGGTCCACTGCTGTGTTTGACGTTTTTGGACTCTTGCCAGACGGGGGGCCTTCCATGATCTGTGCACTGTGTGCGCACACATCCACCAGCACAAAACCTCAGGTTGACTGACCAGCTTCACCAGCTCAACAAGGACAGTTTCAGCATCAGCACCAGATCCCCAAGGCAGGCACTGGAACTTGAGTCTTCCTGCAAGGGCCCAGCCGCTTGGAACCAGATTCCAAGGATGTCATGTGGGAAGATCCAAGAAGAGCACATAGACCTGAGCCTTCTTTTTCAAAACCCGACACATCTAGGCCTTTTCCAGTAGTGCCGTACAAGGCGGTGGCGGAAGTTTCAAAGGTAGGAAATCTATAGGAGACGTTGGTTGTTGTGAATCACGGATGGCAGAGCGAATCCACTGATGGACCGAAAGGTGGTTGGAGTTGTGTTTTTGGGTGGTTGCAATGATTGCAGTGGTCACCTCACAGCAACTGCTGGATGTAGTGTGGCGTAGTGCAGTTGTAATTCTAGCCGTAGTCGTAGTGTAGTGTAGCGTAGTGTAGTGTAGTGTAGTGGAGTTGTAGTTGTAATGTTGTGCAATTAGTGTAGTGTAGTTGCAGTTGCAGTTGCAGTTGTAGCTGTAGTTGTAGTGTTGTGGTGTAATTAGTGTAGTGTATTGTAGTGTGCTGTAGTGTTGTGTACTGTAGTTTGGCAAAGTGTAGTGTAGTGTAGTGTAGTGTAGTGTAGCGTAAGGTAGTGTAGTTGTAGTTGTAGTGTAGTGTAGTGCAATGAGTGTAGCGTCGTGTAGTGCAATCTAGTGGTAGCGCAATGGTAGTTGCAGTTGTAGTTGTAGCTGTAGCGTAATGTAATGTAATTAGTGTAGTGTAGTGTTGTGTTATGTAATGTAGTTGTAGTCGCATTTGTATTTGTAGTTGTAGCGTGCTGCGGTGTAATTAGCGCAGTGTAGTGTAATGTGGTGGAGTTGTAATTGTAGTTGTAGCTGTGGTAGTAGTAGTAGTAGTTGTTGTTGTTGTTGTTGTCGTCGATCTATCTATCTATCTATCTACCTATCTAGCTATCTTCCTATCTACCTATCTACCTATCTACCTATCTACCTATCTACCTATCTATCTATCTACCTATCTACCTATCTCTATCTATCTATCTATCTACCTATCTACCTATCTAGCCATCTATCTATCTATCTATCTATCTATCTATCCATCTAGCCATCTATCGATCTTTCTTTCTTTCTTTCTTTCTTTCTTTCTTTCTTTCTTTCTTTCTTTCTATCTAATAAAAATCTAATTATCTATCTGTCTGTCTGTCTATCTATCTACCTATCTATCTATCTATCTAGCTGCAATCTGCAAGCTTGAAAACCAAGCTATTCTGCGAGACTTCCTCAGCTCTTGAACTTGACAACGTCAAAAACGAAACAAGTCTGCGAGACTTCCTAAATTTTCGAAGTTGACAAGTGCAAAAACGAAGCAATTCTGCGAGAAATCCATATTTTTTGAAGTTGACAACATCAAAAACGAAGCAACTCTGCGAGACGTCCTTCAAAAATGGAAAGTTGAGTGCAGAGCTGACGGCCTCGTACCAATGAGTTTTGCGATTTTTCCACTCCACGTGTCTAAAGTACTTCGCCTGCCACGAAGAAGTGATGCCAGGTCTGCCAGGTCATACGAAGTGCTGCACCTGTCACGCAAAATCATCTCAGCAAACCTGAAGATCTGATGCTCCAAAATATCATCCCTCTCAGGAAATCAGCGCCCTGACCTCCTAACATCTCTGATGAACATGTCTTTTATATTGCGCCTGTCACGGAAAATGCATCTTTGCAGATCTTCGTCAAATATCCCACGTCTGCCATCGTTTTTGGAAATGCTAGAAAACCCTTACGTTTTGCTAACTTTTGACAAGGTGAACAATCCCTTGCGTCTGCCACGCGAAACGACATCTGAACGTCAAGTGGTCCGAGCATGTGGTGCTTTTAACATTTTGACTTCGAAATGTGCTTCGCTCTACAGCGGCGTGCACTTTTTCGACATCTCAACTTCCAAAAGTGCTCCGGAGCTGAAGTGCTTTGTACATTTTGGCTTCGAAATGTGCTTCGCGCTACAACAGCGTGCACTTTTTCGACATCTCAACTTCCAAAAGTGCTCCGAACGTGAGGTGCTTTTAGCTTTTTCACTTGCAAATGTGCTTCGCGCCACAACGGCGTGCACTTTTTCGACATCGCAACTTCTAAAAGTGCTCCGAAGCTGAAGTGCTTTGTGCATTTTGACTTGGACATGTGCTTCGCGCCACAACGGCGTGCAATTTTTCATCTCTCATCTGGCCAGCTGGCTCCGCACCCGCCGCTTTAGTGAGCCTACTGTTCGACCCTCCGGAGCCACAAATCATTGGAAAAACACAGTGTCTCGCGACTTTCCTACCTTTTCGCGCACCTGGATATTCTTTCTTCTGAGACTTTCTCTTTTTGATCTTCTTTCTTCTTCTCTCCTCTTCTCTCCTCTTCTCTGACTCTTCTCATCTCTGCTTTTCATCTGTCCATATTGTCGAAAGCTTGACTTCTAAACTTCCTTCGATGAGAACACCATCCCAAGCTTTAATAATTTCGAATATAGTTATTTGATGTTATTTGGGTACCCTTGTCCATTGACCGTTTAGAATCCCATCATCCCTGGTGAATCCTTCCCGCCGATCCCCTCCTCCTCGAGGGCTGTCAACCAGCGACATGGAGGCGCAGGATTGGCCCCTGCCAATAGCTCTGCAGCTCCGAGACCTGGGCGCGGGAAGACATGGAAGAAATGGCAGAATTTCGGAGGTATCACCACCTCAATCCGACTTTTTGTTGATGTTGATAGCTGGGCGTCCCAAAAAATGGGAGACACGTTTCTAGGGTCCCCAGCACAAGACCAGGCGGGCACCGATCTGCTCCAAGCGCTTTCTTGTGGCGATCTCTTCACCCAGTGCCCGAGCGCCCACCTTTTGAAACCTCGGATGTCACGCTTGCGATGCTTGCGGGATGCCTCAAGGAGGAAAAGTCTCGGCGGAGAAATGATGGGCTGGATGCTACTGAAATACTGGGTTTCAAAGATTCAAACAGGCCATCAATCAGGACATTGAAAAGTCCAAGAGTAACAGAAACAAACAACATGTGTCCACTATACTCCACTATGCCATGTCAGCTGCACAACCCAAAGCACTTAGCTGCGGACAATTCAGATGACAAAGCTGCCAGAAAGTGTCCATGAACCTTCAGAGAACCTCAGGCTGGTCGAGATCAACATGGGCCCCAAACTAGTATTAAAAAATAGATTTCTCGGCCATTTTGAAAGGGTCCTGTTTCTCACGGGGAAACAACTGTGGTCAATGGGAGCGAAAGCTAATCTGTCAAATCCCTTCACGCTTGGCCTGTTTTCATATAGAGATACTGGCCACTCTGTGACAGCTATTCAGACACACGAGAAAAGGGCACAGCATGTGTTTTTTGTTCAAATATGCCTGGCAGGTTACATGTACAATTCTGCCACCATGATCCACCAGGTTTCACAAGCTGGTGGCGAACTCAATTTACCCACCCTTCACTTTAGCTCCCATGACAACTCAAACCGCATCCAAGAACCAACACTGGTGGTTGGGAAATCCTTGGTCAGAATCCGCAGCGCTAAGAGCTGGCTCAGGTTGAGTTTCTTCAAGTCACCTGCCGGGATCGCCAGGATCGGGATCGGAAACTCTCCACATCCGGGTCCCAACAGCGCACCTTGGGCAGCTGCGACATCATTCGCAGGGCAAGCCTTCCTCAGTGCCATGGCGATGAAATGTGAAGAAAGGGGATGCTACACTTTTTTTTGGCCCCAGAATGGGCACAGCTAGCTGCCTTGCTGAGCCAGGTGAACCCAGTGGATGTTGCAATATCTGGGCATCGTCAAAGCGCTGTTTCAGAAGATCGTCATCGCACCGTTGAAATTGCAGAACATTGGTACAGCGGCTGTAGCGGTTCGTCCATTATCGTGGATTATCCACAGTTCACCCCAGGAACTGCCCTTTTCTGGATCGATCATCCCCTGGAAGCCGAGACACAGCTCAACGTGACCCTCCAACAAGCGTTCGAAGAAGGATGCCCGCAACACGGCAGAACCCTGTCTTGCCGCGGGGCTCTTTGATGGAGAGGCAGTGAGCTGGCTCCTTGTATCTGCCATGACATGAAGCTCAGTGAGAGTGTTGGTTCCACCCGCACGACCATCCGCTACTTGTTACAAATCGCACGGTCTTGGCAACGAAGTTCCATACTTTTCACAGTCCATTCCTTCCCTAAAAATAGCAAATGGATGCAAATGGTTTAGTTCACCCCAAGCATCGGTGGCTGCAAAACTGCAAACTATGTAACCCCTCACAGCTCGAATAGCTTCGTCATTGATCCCTCTCCAACTCCCTGCTTTGTGCTGCGGCACTGGAGGGCCACAAGTCCCGACTCGAGAACCTTTTGCTCCACATGTTCCAGTCGCCAGTGATCACGAGGATTCCCTGGAGAGTCGTGGATCAAAAAAAGTGGGTGATGATTGGCTCCCAAGTAGAATGGGAAAACCGTGGATGGATCATGGCTGTTTTCTTCATGGTCGGCTCACAACTTTCAACAAATCCCGAAAATCACTCCACAGCTCCTATATAATTGTTTCCAGCCAAGACACCCTTCTTCAAGGGATGTGATGACAAGCGCTCGGGACTCACTTCCTGGTCACAGGATTAAAACCGAAAGGCAACGTTGCACGACCATATGATGCGGGACTATCCAGGAAACGAACTTGTGAAACGAACTTATTATACTGTCTTCTTTGAAACAAATATCATTCCATGAAAACATATGATATCATATGATTATAGACTGTGTATCTTTCAAGGGATTTTCCAGATTCGTTCACCCATTGACCCATCACTGTGAAAAAAATGTTACCCTCCTGGAGTCGTTCCGGCAACTTCTCACTGTCCATGGCGACACAAAGGATAGTGACGGCTCTTGAGGGCGTTTGGGCATCCAAATCAACCAACAAAAATGGAGATTCAATCAATTATGGGGATATGATGGAAATATTCCATGTTCAAAACATGTGTGTTTATTATTATTACATATATATATATATGTGTGTATGTATATATATATATACATATATAATTATATGTATGTTTTTTAGAGAAGACATTGAAGGTGGATGGTTGAACCTAGCAATTCATGAGGATCTGCCGTGAGCGGGATTCTCCGAGCCCAGAAAACAGCGCGGCAGCGGTTGAGCGGCCCAGGAGAGATGACTTGGTCATGGCTTGGTCAGGCACTCACTGCAAGCGGCACAGGGCAATGACTTGCGCATATCTTTCGCAGCTCTGTCTTTCGCAGCTGAAAATCTCTTCACTTCTACAAGTCATTCCTGAATAAATGTCCTTTCAATACTGCAAAACATGTTCTAAAGGGTGGAAGAAACAAATATGTTTATTGTATCAAATGCAAATCCTCTAACTGGATATAATATATATATTATATATATATATACTGTATATGTATATAATTGCGTTGTTCATGAAAGGTTTCTGGTGGAAATGTCTCTGACGTTGATTCATCAATCTGCGGCTGCGAAAAGGAACTTGGCGCATCCCCCTCACTTCTCAGTCTCTGAGTCAGAATCACCAGCTGTCACCTGCACGGCTGGAGCAAGCCATCAGGTCTAAAATCAAACCTGATCAAGGTTATGAAACAAATCATTTAATGTCAACCCATGTGGTTTCTTTTTTAGTCTACGCCGACACAAGCTTTGCTTGGTCTTTATAGCAAGGCGATTTATAATACATCGACCAACAAATCACCGAAGGATTTTTGTTCTCAGGGTGGTGCGCTGCTTTGGCGTGTCCAAAGTTGGGGTTCAGTCAACTGGAATTCAAAATGGGGAAGTACGGAACATGAACATGACCTGTTTAAAAATCATTTCTAGATTATCTTCCTAACATCCTTGAAGCCCCGTATGCACCTTGTCCTTGGTCTTTTGCTCCTTGAAGCGCCACTGCTTCTTGGCCCTGGTAAAGGGAGACGAGTTGACTCAGTGGACATTGTTCGTGTCGCAGCCGGGCCAAAAAACCAGGCTCAGGTTCACCCAAACTCTGAACTGTCCCAACTTACACGTGGTCCCAACTTAATCCACATGTTCAACAATTACACTGATTCAAGATCTTCAAGGAGGGATCCAATGCCCCAACCCTGTTAAACTATTACACTGATTGAAGATCTTCAATAAGAGATCAAATCCCCTACCCCACGTTAAACTCTTACAACGAATGAATATCTTCAACAAAGGATCAAATCCCCCATCCCAGGTAAACTACTACACTGATTGAAGATCTTCAAAAGGGCCAGAAAATGATTCTGGAAAACAAGTTTTCGAAGACCCTTACAGCACTCTCAAATCGCAAAGCCTTTTTCGATCACGCCCAATACCATGTCAAGACATGTTGAGACCGGGAAATGGCACGGTTTTGGCCCTTCGTCAAGACGTGGTACTTTTTATTCTTGCTGGCCGCATAATTACTAGATCTTTTGGTGCATGGGTCGTAAATCTTCACACATACCCGACAAATCTTCGAAGAAACCCAAATCGAAGGCTGACACAAAGCTCTCCCTGTTCAAGGTCAGCCTGATCTTCGCTTGAATCTCCTTCTGCTTCGCCTTCTTCTCAGCCTTCTTCTCTAGCCATGCCTTTCCCTCTGTGGTCTCCGCCCATTCATCGTACATCCCACTGAGGACCTCGTTTCTGCGACCTCGGCACTGTCAGTTGAAAACTGCATGGATGGTGCCAACCAACTGAGGTTCGGACCCATCCATGGCAAGTATTCCTGAGGAGCCAAGTTTCCATCATTGTGCCAGCGGCATTTGGCACGGACGTACTCCCAGGGCACCACGCTCACCTGTCAGGTTCGGCCACCAGTAGAACCAGTGATCAATGCCCCGTAGAAAACCTGCTTGCCTGGGAAATCAAACAGTTTCAACTTTCAAGAGGTGAATCGTCTGCAATCCATCAGATGGCATTTGAGTCATCAGGATTGTTGGCATCAGGAATCGAACATCGGGAAGATCAACGGGCTATGATTCAGTCCGCCCCGGCCTTTGGGCTAGTAATGGCTAGTATAAAGCCCCGAAATCCCCCTAATGATAGTAATGGGCTAATGGCTAGTAGCCCCTAAGATCACCCACCAGGCCATCAGTTTCGGCTCATCTCTTTCTTAGTGCACCTCCTTGTGCCGGTAGGTGCCGCGCCACTGGACAATGCCGTCCTTCAAGGACATCAAGGCGCCACTCCTTGGACCAATGGAATGTCTGGATGTACACCTTAATATACGTAAGTATATACCTGATATGTATCGAATCCTATCGATGTATCCATCCATCTATCCTATATATCCTATCTATCCTATATATCCTATCTATCCTATCTAATCTTGTCTGATCTTATCTATCTATCCATCCTATCGATCCTATATATCTTACCTATCTGATCTGGCAATATTATCTATCATATCTGTCTCATCTGTCTTATCTATTTTCCTATCTGTCAAATCAAATATATGTTTTTTGTCTTTCTGTGTGCGACTTTAGTCTATTTCTCTGTGCTTTCAACTGTACATGAGCTATTGACCCTCCAGTCTGTCTCGGCCCTAGAAAATGAAATATGGCTCTGGGATTGGGATTCCTGCGTAAAGTCAGCCAAAGGACTGAAAAGTAACACTCGATCAAGATATACTTGCAAAGTTGTTCCATGTCTTGTGAGAGACTATAATGGTTATCATTCGCCTACTTGTATGAGCCAATGGATCATCCCGGTCGTCACAAATGCTAGTGTTGGTGGCTCAAGCATAAACATAGATAGAAAGTAGAAGTTCGCAGAATGTCCTTTCGCCAAGAATTGATATAATAATGGATTTTGAAGCATTACAGGTGTGTTGACACATCCAACTCACCATGTGAGTGATCTTCCTTCAAATAGCAAAGTCCGTTTGATCTCACGAAAGCCGAAGCTGCCAATTGCTTGAGCCAAGAGTCTTTGTCACCGTCACATTATTACCTGGGTACCAGTTCATGCCCTTCCTTGGTCGATGGACATGATGGACATGATGGACATGATGGACATGTGATGTGACACATGTGACACATTGGCAACTCCAAAACTCGACTGTTCTGACTACACGACGGAAAAAGGAAAGATATGAAAGATGAAGTCATGATGAAGGTATGCCAGGTATGCATCCCATGCATACCCAACAAAAAACACCCAATTTGCCACCCAGCAGGGCTTCTGGATTGGGAATGTCATTCCTGTTTAGAATGTCTTGCATCCGCGATGCACCGACCCCAGACCAAACCCAACAATCGCACTGCTCTTGGGAACCAAGCTTGGGAAAACCAGAAAGAAACAGCAAGAATGGCTTTGACCGACCTCTAAATAGCCAAAGCTCTGCTTCACCAGCAGCTGACGGGTCTTGACCGCCTTGCCATTCAAAGCTTTCACCTTGGTCAATTGGTCAATGGGCTGCTGCTGCCTTTCAAAGCAACTCCCAGCCATGGATTTCCTGCCAGGGCACACCCCACCACTTGGGTCTGGAAGAGTAGCCTTGATTCTTTGTGCTGGCAGCCGCCTGGCGAAAAGTTCTGGGAAAGTGCCACCGCCCAAGGTGAGTATAGCAGTTATATCAAGTTATATCAGTTATACGGGGGTTTCCTAAAATCTGGGTACCCCAAAATGGATGGTCTATAATGGAAAATCCTATTAAAATTGATGATTTAGGGCCTTAGGGGTACCCCTATTTTAGGAAACCTCCATATATATTGAGGCATAATCCATTCTAACCATGGCTGCTTCCACATCGTGGGCCTTCTTGTGGGCGTGTCGAACCAGAGCAGAGCGCACCCTAGGGGAGCTGAAGACCTCATGATGTCAGGTGCAAAGCTGTTTGTGTGCGTTATCATTTACATTCCTTGGTTCTTGGTTCCAAATGCCCCAGCCGAGTCGCTGCTCGCTTGGCAGAGCTGAACGCCCCCGCCAGCCTGGAACCACCCAAGCGACCCGTGGAGGCCGCCATGGGCGCAGGTGACCAACCTGAGAGGGCGGAGAGCTGAAAAAACATGGCCCTGGAGCTGGGTAACCTGGAGCTGGGCAAAACCCTAGACTTGTGGATTGGTTCGCCATGTTTTACCATGTTATCCTTGAGCTGTTTTACATTGTTTTAACAATGGTTTACGCTGGATTTGTGGGCACCAATTCTGACGCAAAACTGGGCTCACAACCTCTATTGACTATTTGACTAGTTCACAGACCAACAAAAATTGCATATAAGAACGATCATAGAAATTTACACTCCAAGAATTGACTAATATCACCAAGAAGAATTTGATTGTAGGGGAATTGTAGTAGCAGTACAAAAGAATTATCTGTGGCCGATGGTCACAGATTCCCAAATTAGGATTGCAGTTCCCAGAGGTTTGCAACCAACCACGAGATGGCCAGTGGTTTGCATCTATCCGCAGAAGCCAGTGGCAATCATCCATAGAAGATGGTTGGCGAAAGAAATTCTTTCAACTCTGAGAAAGCCATTTCCGGCAGCTGAAGCAAGTTTCATTCTGGAAGGTTCACACGGACTGGGCAACGAAATGAATGTGATTCCCCAGCAGAGACAAAAATGGTCAACCTATGGATCAGTTCCGGTTGCAATGCCTCCAAAAAGAAGCGTGGCTTTATATTTTTTTCCTATAGCAACATCACTTTGCGAAGTTCACTCGATAGGTCTCTCACCGATAGATCGGATCAGCTGGGTTCCCAAACCACCCAGAGCCGGCAGCCCGCTGTTTGGTCGAGGGAAATCTGGATTGTCTGGGTGCGACTCCGGTCCCTCAGCAAGTGACTAGCCGTTCCAAATAGGGCGGATAGGGCGGATGAAGATGTCATACCAAGGGCATCTGGGCACCCGGCCATGTACATCTGGCGAGCCTTGGGATTTGGATTCCAAACCTTGAACTTATCGTAGGTTGCCCACCAAACGTCATGGTCGCGCAAAACCTTTTGCTGCTTCATGTACCTGTCAGCCCAGTTTGAATAAGTCTGTGTGTTCCTGCAATCCTCCATCAATGACTGAGGCTCAGTCTGGTGCAGCCCGGAGTTGATGTGCCAAATCAAAAGGAGCAATCAATGAGTTACAACAAACAGGAAACACCAAACACCAAAGGCAAAAAAAAAGTAAGAAGAAGAAGAAGAACAACGACGACTCATCATCATCATCTTCATATCACATTTTGTCCCTATTCAAATCACCGTGACCACCGTGAGCTCCGGTTAAAAACAATCCAACCAAACATGGCATTTGAGCCATGGATGACATCGTCGGTGGCCTGATCTTTCTGCCCATCATCAGCTTGGCATGGCGTCGCAGGTTCATATGTGATCTCCAACTGGATCCAGTGGCATCCTCACCGAGACCAGGCCATTGCTTCTCCTCCAACGGGACGAATTTCTAAATGGATTTGTTTCAATGGATTTCTTCATGGATTTGTTGCGGGAATCTTTCATGGATGTTTTTTGTATCAATTTGTTTAAATGATTTATGAATTGATTTCAAATGAATTGTAGATGGACTTTTATGATCTTATATAGATTATGTTGGTGTTGTCTTATTGGATTTTCTAGTGGATTGTTCAACTTATATCGTTTTTGTGGATTTGAATTGACTTGCTTTAGGAACCTCCAGGTTCTTGCTGATGTTTCAATGGTTTTTTCTTCTGGATTTTGTCAGAAAGTTGTTTATTAAATTTATTTGGATGGATGTTTTATGGGATTTTAAGCTCTTTATTGTTGTGTTTCAATGTGTTTTTGTTCAATGGATTCTTCGTTGCTGTGTATTCAACTTATTGTCATTTTGGCACCTTTTACGATGGCATTGTTTTATCTTGCTGGTTTTAATGAAATTATTGAGCGCTTACGGATCTTTAATGATTTTTTTTGTTGATTCTTCACATGATATCTATCGATGGAAAAGTGCCATGCCAATACAAATGTGTCAATTGCATGAAAGTTCTGGCATATCTGACACAACCTGTATCACAAGTTGTCTCTTGGAAGAAGGATGACGTGTTTTTCCATACATCCATACATCCATTAGATTAATCACATCCCCTAAAATAAAATAACCCCCATAATGAACCCCCAAAATGAACCAATCCAATACGAAATAAGGGTTTACAAGGTGGTATTGGAAGTTTCGGAGTTTATGGGATAGTCCACTGTCGTCCATCGGACAACCTGTCCTTGTTCATGGGGAAAAAATTCCACACGTTCCTCGACACATTCCGCGTTTGTCGTCGGTTCAGCGCTATGAGCAACGCCGAAGCTCCCAGAAGGAAGGCAGCGCTGCTCGCTGTACCGCTTTTGGCCTGAACGCTTGAGGGGGGGATTAGTGATAATCATAGCAATCATAGCATAATGATTATGGTAATTACAATGATAATATAATAGTAATGTCTAGTGATTATAATGATTCTATTGATGATGCCCCAAAACAAATATAGTGATAAACTGATAAACGTTATTATAAATGATAAACCCGTATAAATTCTAGTAATCAATCATTTTTCATGTGGTGTTCCACGGGATCCCATGAGGCCACCATGGCAAGGTCTGGGGATCTAACACGAAGTACATCTGTGCAGTGTGGATTGAACTCTAAAATTCCACTTGAATGTGTTTTATGTGTTTTATGTGTTTTTGAAATGTCACAAATCTGGTTGGCTTGCGTTCCGCTTGCTATTCGTCATTTAAAAAAAATCATCCGTTCATGGTTCAAATTTGTTTTTGATGTGTGCCATAATTGCCACATCTAGTACGTCAGCAGTGTATGTATGTGTGCGTGCGTGCACCATGTACATAAGTAAATAAACGAAAAATATATATCGCTTTGGTGATTTTTTGATTTTGCCACCTTTAACTTGTGACCGTTTCCATCTCTCCAACGTGGTTTTGCAGTGCCAAACATGTAGTGCCTTTGATGAGTGTGTGGATCCTTTGTTGATCTCCCATTTGAAACCTTGTGGGGATTTTGCAAATTTCCCCTTTTCTGAAACACTGGATATTTTTGTCCAATTTTTTTTTCAACCGAATTAATTACATACTTTCTATATAAGGTTTTCTCCGCATCTATTGACATGGTTTTGCATGAATGAAGAAATCATTTCCCAACATGCCATTTCCCGTGGCTATGTTCTGGACATTTGTCTGTGCGTGTGTTTAAACTGGCACCCAAAAAACAATCATACGCTGTCATGGTACTTGAAGGTATCAGGTATCCTTTGACCCACATGGCCTGCTTCGGAAATCCATTGTTCACCTCTGGGACAACTGGGGTGATTCGCGTCTGCCCAGCGCTGAGTTCCAAATTTTGCCAGCTGGGCGCCACAAATGCGAAATCGTTGGCAGCCACAATGCTGACCAGCTCCAAGACAATTAACACTGGCCACATCTCGGGTGATCTCAGCAAGCGTAGTAAACACAACACAATGTGAATACCCCAACCCAAAAGGCGTGGTGTTTCAACTAGAATCCGGTTAAAAAATAATTCCTGCAGGTCCTGCATGTTGATATTAACCCAATGTGGCAAAAAAATGGTCCAAACTATTTGAATTCATGGCAAAAGTACGTGTTCAATTTATTTGCCAAGCTGCTCGAACAGGCACAAAGCACCGCTCGAAAGGAAAATACACAACGCCACTGCACCTCCTACGTTGGAGCCACAATAGCTTCAGATGCTGAAACACTTCAAACATTTTTATAAATGTAGTCACAAAAAATTGGAAACAAATTTCATGAATAATGTCAACCGCCAAATCAGCAATCATAAAATTTTCCCAACCGGTATGATGCATTTTTGATTCCTGGGTTTCAAAACACCATGAAGATTCAACGAAATTTCGTTCCCAACCAGGATGTTCAACTGAAAAAATTGTGTGAACAACCGGACAAACATGGACTTTCGAAAAACAAGGGTGTAAAAAAGGCACATCAAATCAAAACCTGCACCACAAGCAGAGGTAGCAGTGGTCGGGCGTATTGGGCTCAGTCGTAGTTACAAACCTAGCGCACCACTCAAGCGTCGCACCTTTTCCTTGAAGCACGGCGTGTGCTCAAAAGGGGCTGCGGACATGCACGTGTCTTACATGACATGTCTTAAGTTACACGCTTAGACGCCAAGTGTAGAAGTCATCCTTCCAAGTTACGCGCCGTAAAAACGCAAAAACGAAAAACACACAAAAAAAAAAAAACAACATGCGACATGCGGACATGTGAAAAACTGCCATCACATGCTGAATCTGAACCGCAGTCACTCACTCAGTTTTTTCTGCCAAAGCGTGGGGAGAAATCTCAAATCGTTCCAAGCTGGATCACAGTGTCACGGTGACATTCACCTGTCACATCATCTTACATTTTCCAACTGCAATTTCAAAGACCTCCATAGGTCTCACGGCCTGGATGGCCCATCACAAAAAGGAAAAACGTCTCCAGCTCATTCCATGTGCATGTCACCCAGACTACCCGCAAGGGGATCACGAGGTTGAGGACGATCCCGTAGCAGCTGATGGTTCAGCAGGGACTGGATTGTGTGCAGCGGCGTGCAACTCAACCAAATCAACCGAAAATGAGAATACAGTCATTCACGATGGTGAGCGTGTCGCGATGAGCGACTGAGTCGAATTTTCCAAAAACCGAGCTTTGAAGCGGACTAATGCCGCGAGTGCCAAATTGAGACGTGGATGATAGGACACCCATGCCGCTCTCAAAATTGCGGAGAGTTTCAATGGAATCTCCGGCGTGGTGAGGTGCATGCGCGTCTCAGCTGGCATATCAGGCCAATGCATGGTCTCGAAGTGGTACAACGCATTCGTGCATAGCGACCACATTTGGTACACTGAGGCCAAAAAGGTTGCACGGCCGCAGCACTGTAAGAGGAAATCGCATCCTGCAAGGACCTCCTCAAAGGTTTCGCATCGTGACGCTTTCAGCGTCCACTCTGTGGGATCATGCTGTCCCAGGCTATCGTTCATGTATTGCAAAATGATGCTAATGCCGCAGGCTAACAGGCTCAGCTCACCTTGGTGCATGGTGAGGTATGTATGAGATCGGATCGACGAGCTTGAGCGAAGCTGGTGGTTCAGGATGTGCAGTCAGCACTGAGACAAAGTGTGGGAAATCAGAGATTGGGTGGGACAAAACCCACTTGAAACCAAACATTACTTGATGACATGAGAATGAGTGACACAATCGACATTAACACAGGTTAAACAAACTGCATCCAAGATCGTTTCACGTTTGTTTAAAAGAAGCTGATCACTGGTGCTGACATGTTTGCATTCATGTTTGTGAATCAGCTCACAAGGTTGGAACATCTCCAACTCAAATCAAAGTTTCAAACAGAAAACAAAGAAAGAGAATAAGACAACTTCGCGCCAGATTCAAATTTGAAAAAGGGTTCGATCATCCGAACCACGCGTTCATATTATGGTCAACCGTGATTCACAAACGGTTCACATAAAATATGGTTTGATCATCCAAAACAAGGCGCACATATATTGCGATAGCGGTGTCAGGTTTCATAGAATTTGTGAAGGTTACTTTCCGGACTTTGGATGTTTTTCGTTGCGCAGGTTTTGCTTGGCTCAAAAATTTATTTAAATTTGCGCACGCTGTTTAACTTAAGGCGCTATCAATTCCTGACAGTTTGCTTAAGTTACACGCTTAGACGCCAAGTGTAGAAGTCATCCTTCCAAGTTACGCGCCGTAAAAACGCAAAAACGAAAAACACAAAAAAAACAAAAACAACATGCGACATGCGGACATGTGAAAAACTGCCATCACATGCTGAATCTGAAACGCAATCACTCACTCAGCTTTTTCTGCAAAAGCATGGGGAGAAATCTCAAATCGTTCCAAGCTGGATCACACTGTCACGGTGACATTCATCTGTCACATCATCTCACATTTTCCAACTGCAATTTCAAAGACCTCCATAGGTCTCACGGCCTGGATGGCCCATCACAAAAAGGAAAAACGTCTCCAGCTCATTCCATGTGCATGTCACCCAGACTAACCACCTTAACCGCTGTGCTTGAGATCGCCTATCAGTCTATTTAAATGGGGCCTCACTAAATCGACTGACAGAAATTTTACATGGATGCCTTGAGAAGAATTTCGGGACGGGGCCTCAGCAACATTGCTGGAGGACGGAACCCTTGCATACCAGGCAGTCAGACAAGCAGCATCTTCCTGCCTGAGTAAAGCTGATACTAAGGAGGACCCCGGCCAGGATCTTGCACTGCCGCTTATCGCTACATCCCTGGTTCCATTGTTGTCAACGTACATGACACAAGGGCGATTGCATAATAACTTTCTCCAGAGCTTCACACAAAGCACCAGTGCAAGCAATTCTGCTTCGAAAATAACTGTGGACTTCAAGGGGTACCCCAGAATGTTCAGGTCGACTTCAGTCAATGAAATGGATATGGCAGCCAACTGTTTACCAGTCTCATTACAGAGCACCCCACCCAGGCCACACGGCCAATGAGAATCATCAGGGTTAAAGCTAGCATCGGTGAACAATAGCATTGGTTTATCCCACATGGCTGTAATCTCCCTGGGTCTTGCCGCCACCAAGCTGTCCATGAACGCCTGCAGGCAAGCTATGGCATGCTCTGATAATGAATCGCGACAGTCGCTATAAGCATGAGCGGTAACTGCTGATGGACACAGTTTTGCAGAGCGTCCCCAGATCTGGCCCCTGGCAAACTGCATCCTGCCTCTCAGCACTAATGCATTCTTGGCACTCAACCTGCCACATTGGATCGCTTGGGCGATTGTGGACTGGAGCTCGTCAATCCTTTTCTGAGTATTGCGGAAGAGGACCCATCCAGATTGCCACCGGGAGCAGTCAATCTCAACGCCCAGCGCTTTGAAGGAACTAGCAAATGGGAGGTTCTTGTCCCCTTCCGACATCAGCCACCCAAGCAAACGGAAAAACTGCGAAGTTACAATTTCCATGGTGGGCGCCTCATTCTTTCTGCAGCGGGTTATAAAGTCATCAAAGAAGCTACTCCATGGGAACTTCAGGGCGACACAACCGAGCCACCACAAAGAGTGGGCTACCTGAGAAACGAATACACAGATCTGCTGGCTCCGAAAGGCAGCGCACGCATGGAGTAAATTTTAGCCGTTTTTGAAGAAGGGTCGTATACAGCAATATATGAAACCCATCGAGAATGCTGGGAGACACCAAGTTGGCGGTAAGCAGAGGATAAATCAATGGTCTTGCCTAGCCATTCAGAGTCTCCATGCTGGCGGAGCAGTTCCATACACAGGGCCGCCACAATGCCTAGGGTGTGCAACTTCGGAGCATTCTCCACCTGCACTGTCTGGTTTGGGTTGGATGCAGTGAAATCGTCAATCAAACGAATCTTAACAGCCTCACCGGAAGACTGTCGAATTCCAAACCGTCTGCTGACAACTGCACTTGGTTCAAGGGAACCTGCATCAATGGGGCCCTCGAGCCAGCCGCACGAGACCTCATCCTGGGTCTTGTTGAAAACCTCACGGTCGATCTCTGCATCACCTGACCAACACGGGAGGCCTTAGCAGCAGCAGATGATGCCAATTCACTCTCAGTAACCTTGGCAGGTTTAAAGCCTGGTTCAAAGAAAGGCACGTCAGGAGCAGCACCAGAAAGAGTTACGCCCGAAACGACTTCATCAAATACCGAAACATCAGGATATTGATAATACTCAAGCATTTCCTTCCACAGCAGCAAGGATGCTCTTCAAAGAAGGATGCAAGGACTCATGTAGCTTCTTTTCTTCATTGCACAAGTCTCGGCCTCGGTTGAGCCAGAAATTCAAGGTATCCGACCTATGTCTGGCGACTTCCTTTGGCGACCTCGAAGACAGGAACTCCAAGACACCTTGCAGGGCAAGTGGTAACCTAGTCTCACCCCCAGCGGGATGTCCAGCCCAGGCGGCTGCAGAAATGAACTGATCACACAACCTGTAAACTCCAAAATGCAACTCTTTGGACATTTTCGCAGAGCTGCCATCTGATGGGTTCTTAGGATTTACCTGGGCGAGACTATGGGATTGGTTTCCATTATTAAGACTGTGGGATTGGTTACCATTATTACAAGGGATGGTGTCACTGGCAATACCCCCATTTGGCCGGAGGGGAGGTTTTTTGAGAAGACAAGACCCTGATGGAATGTCAAACCAGGGCGATTGCAACTTGTCCCCAGGCGGGACAGGCACTGCACAATCAAGTGGCACATGGATACACAGAATTTGGCGAAATTCGGACACTAGCGGAGCAATTTTACTGGATTTGGGCTGAACACCAACTACCGAGCGAAGATACTGGTATGAGACTTCGTCTGGGGGGCAAAAGGCAACCGGTGGAGGATTCCAACCCTGCAAAACCAGTTCTTGGGCCAGGGAATACGCAATGCGATATGCCAATGCTAAGGGATAGGCAGTTTCCTCTGCAGTTGAAAATTTGCAGCCGGCTGGCCCATTAACAACACCCCAAGGCTTATGTTTATGCAAGGCACTAATACCAGGGCAAACATGATTGAGTTTCAACAAGGTAGTGGTGTTATGTGCAAGCGCCGTCCATTTGGGCCGGCTGGACCCGTATGCACAAGCTTGATGCGCAGTAAATTTCAATCGATTCACCAGTGGTTGGAAGAAGGTGGTCTTCCAGTGTAGCGACGATCTGGGGTTTTCGATGCACACCAGCTTGCCGTGATCAAGGCAAAATTCTGCGGCTGCAGTGATGAAGTGATAGATGGAATTGGCTTGCAAGACACGGATTCGATTGATATACGATAACTTTGTAACACCATTTGGGTGCTCATCAGTTCGCAATGGCTGTGGTCCAGCAATTAGAAAACCATTGGGGGGTTTAATGGGAACGCCTCTAGCCTTACTACAAGTTCCGCATGGGGGTGCTGCAAACATACCCACACAGTTTGGGGACTTAAGCCAAGTCCAGCACAGATCGCGACCAGATTTGGTTGTGAGATCAGCAATAAGCACACGGCCAGCATTCTTTTGTTTGATGTGGTCAACACCAAATGAAGCTGGCATTCCTAACTGCTGTAGCCATGCTGTAACTCGCGCAGAACCGGCACAAAATTCAATGATGGATGGATCTTTGGCAGTGAAGCAAGGTTGAACATCCGAAGGTTGGCATTTGGACTTCAACTCAAAATGATCGGCAGAAACAAGCTTATTAGAACAACTTTCTACTGCTGTGTCATGAGTAGGTTCAAAAACTGTGCTGCTGTGAAACTGAATTGCATCACCACTTTCAAACACCGGTCTGTATGAGGAGAATTTGCGTTTGCGGGATGCTTCGGGGGTCAATGCTTCTTATGGTCGGCCATAGTATATGGCCCATAGCAAATGCAGCATAGATGATATCCCTTTTTGCAACGGGATCCTTCGTCCGTTCACGGCATCGTTTGAAGGCAAAATCGAAACAGATTGGTGCACCATCATTTTTTTCCGTCCAACGCCTTCATGGCTTCCGCCAGGTCGTTCAACATGTTTGAAAGCATGTTGCAATGGGATTAATTATTTAGCAAAAGCATGCATAGGCCGTTCCTGTAGGGTGGCCGCAAAAGTAACTGGTGGAGGACCGATACATAGTCCTATATGCTGTCACGATCATCCAGAAAACAAACCAAAACAAAGCAAGCAAAAACACAAACAAAAACCACCCCAAACAAAAAACAAACAGAAACAAAAACAAACAAAACAAAAACCAAAACGAACACCAGGCAATGACGTGACAGCTACCAGTTGTGGGTGAAAAAGATGGATTGGAGCAAGAGGTGATAGCTTAGTATCATCTCAAATCATGCATGATGACAGCTTTGTGCCATGATAAGAATGGCCCCAAACAGAAAACAAGAACAAAGACACACGAAAAGAGCAACAGGGGCCAGTATAGCGGGTGCAAGAAGCAACAAAGCTCAGTGCCGAAACCAGGGATCCCCCCAGCCAGGATCCCCGAGATCACAAAGAGCAGCCATTCCGGCATGACATACACCCTGACACTTTGAAGCAAACACCGACAACGCCGGGTCGCAACGAAAGTGGTGAGAAGAGCTACCGCAGTGAAAGAGGAGAGTGAGACATGGTCTAGTGTGAAAATGACAGCAAAACTAAGGCACTCAGGGCGCGCTCAGAGTCCGCTCAGTTGTCCTTTGTCTAGCATCAGCATCACACACGCGGTTGTGAGAAGCACCACTGTGCTAGTGCTCCTGTAAGTAATCTTCATGGTATGGAAGATTATGCTCATCATCCGTACGTGGTGATATTTGTGCATTGAGCTCTTCCGATGACGTGCTAGCTCCTTTGGCTGTATGATCCAGCAACAGTATGGCTTTTTGCGCTTGGGTTACTTCGTAGCTGGCGGAGATTGTACAGCTATCTAATATACAGCCAATTTGGCGGAGTTGGCGTATGGCAGCTTCCAGGTCAGTAACCCTCTGGGATGGGATATTCTGGATGCCTTGAAGCTTCTGAGATGCTTTGGTTAGCAGGTTCGTGGCAGCTTCTACTTCACTGGTAGTGACCTGGCACAGGGTCAGTTGGGTAATTGACTTGGCTGGGCGATGGACAGCAGCGTCTTTGACAGGAGTCTGACGATCCATACTGCAAGGTCAAATTGCACGCAAGGTATTCTGCAAGTGGAGGGCCGTTGGACGTTCAGTTCATCAATCGCAGTGCTGCAACCTTGTCGAGGAAAGACATGAGGACGTCTGGTGGAATTCATTTGGCCGATCGGTGTGTTGGTTAAACGAAGGTCAAACGGCAACGGGCACCATGGCTTGATGTACTTTGACATCATCCTACGCTACCATAAAACACCCTACAGTAAGTAAAGGCCCCCTAAAAGGGTTAGTATAATTACCCCCCACCTCCTCCCTTCCCCTATTGTCACAAGCAAGCTTACCACAGCATTAGCAACAATGGACAGCGGCCAACCATGGGTACCCCATGGTGACAAAAACCTCAACCACGGTCTGAGCAATGGCGAATGTCATGCATGGCAACCGTGAGCACCCCACGTTAGCCTTAGTAGCTTACTGAAACTGCACGGACTGGCTAGTGCAGGGTTTATCGCGGCTACCGGTGCTACTGGATGCAGTGTTCGCAGGGGGTGGGTCACTGCTTTCGGCTGGTTTCATCATTTGGGCAATAAGTGGATGGCTTTGTTTTTCGCGCAGGATCCTGATCATTTCGCGGGTGAAGGCTGCAGGGTCATCAACTAGTGCCTTGGCTTCCGCTAATGGCTTATCGAGGACAATGGCAATGAGCATTTCGCCACCATCTTTCTGGATCAGGGCTGGTCGGCCGGCTTGCACATCTGCAAGGATTGCCACTGCTTTGTTTTCGCACAAGGTGCGTTCCCATTCTTCTAGGGCTCTTTGAGCTAAGGTATCGGTTTGCGGTGAGGCCCTGTGAGCTTCCGATGTCCCTAACGCGCGTATGAAGGGGCTATCAGGTAGCGTGGGAGATGGTAGATGTTTGATAGCCGCTACTGCACGCAAAATGTCACTCGCTTTGATGTCATACGAAGGGGACGTTTTCTTTCCAATGGCAGGCTCAGAATCAGCCCATAGTTGTTGCAGCATGTATCCTGGTTTGGGTTCCATATACCTTCTGTTCCACACTGCATGATGGGACCATTGGGGTGCGTCATGGTTGATTTCCACTGAGTCTCGTTTCATGTCATATTCCTTTAGCATATCATCTAGTTCTTGTTGGGTCGATGTTCGATGAATACAACATTGTCTGACGGCACCATCTATGTGCAGTGGCCATCCTACAGGCATGTGGGAGTCCTCAAGGAGTCCATCCCCATTCTGCTCGATGATCGTGAGGCGTCCCTGTGGAGTAGTTGGTAGGGCGTCGTTCTTGACGACGCGGAGAGACTACCGGTGGTGGTTCGACTCCCTGCTGGTCCGCAGGTAAGCTTCAAGTGTGGTGACCAGTCGAAAGACAATGGCGCCGGCCACAAAAAAAAATCTGCCCAGCATAGGGACATCGATTGTTGCCTTCAGGCTAACCTGCGCACGTTTACACTTCCACTTGTCCGGTGCTAATAGGCCTCTGGCAGCCAGCAATTCAAGCGATGGGAACTCCGGTTGGTCTTTCATCGGCCGCACCTCTTTTAATAACTAACTTCAGCCCGTGCAGTGGCTGGGGTTGCTGCCCTTGAGGGTCTTGGTTGGGTTGGGCGTGGTATCCTTGGGCACTGCAATGTCTTCAAACCAGGTGGGGCGGACCGACTGGACACCAATAGCACTGGCACAACTTGCGTTTTTGATGCTTTCTCTGCGCAGACTGTGGTATACTGGAGGGATCATCCATGCCGGCACAAACACTGTGATAAACTGCACGTTCCAGATGACCTGCAGGTTCTGTGGCTTGATGAGTGATGCATCTTACCTGACCACCTGCAGATCTAGATCTTCACACCCTCACACTTGCAGATCTAGATCTTCACACCTTCACATCTGCAATCTTCACACTCTCACACCTGCAGGCGTCCCTGTGGAGTAGTTGGTGGGGCGTCGTTCTTGACGACGCAGACAGACTCGGTGGTGGTTCGATTCCTCGCTGGACACCTGCAGATCTGATCTTCATGAAGGTGTGAAGATGTAGATCAGCAGGTGTGAAGATGTAGTACAAGGGAGGCCCCCAC
This sequence comes from Cladocopium goreaui, assembly GCA_947184155.2. Classification (NCBI taxonomy): domain Eukaryota; class Dinophyceae; order Suessiales; family Symbiodiniaceae; genus Cladocopium; species Cladocopium goreaui. The sequence continues at coordinate 918,089 of CAMXCT020000136.1, read as the reverse complement.
CGTGTCTCCAAAAAGTCTGCTGATTTCAGGTGCTAAAAACGAACCCTCTGGACATGGCGAGGTGCTCCCCCCCCCGCGCCAAAGTGCAAAGATCAGCCAATGTGGACACACTTTCCTGTACATTGCCAAATTGAAGGGTGCCAAAGGTGCAACTTTTTCTTGTAGGAAACAGAACTGTATAGTTTCTTATTCACATTCCGAACGTTGCACATTTGCACCCTGGTTTTTCTCTCTCTATTTTTTAGACGCCAAATAAAAGAAATGGACGCGCTGTTATCCATCCGAAGTGGTTAGACTGGACCTTTATCCGCCACAATTTCTCAAATTTGGGCACGTTCCCCCGCACCCCCTCCAAACAATGATTGAGAAAAATAAGATAATGATTCTTTGCAGCATCTGCACTTTGATCTTTGTTTCGGGGGGGAAGGGGGGATGCCGGGCCTGTCACATGCCCTTGTGCCAGCTCAGGAGTCCAAGAGGTGGTCGTTTGGACGGCTTTTACTTCTGCCTGTCATTCAGAAGGGTCTATTTTTGGGCCCGAAAAAGTCAAGAAAAATTAGACACGCAAATACGGGCCTCCCCAGTTCAAGATTCCTGCCACGGATGCTGTTTGTGTTAAAGTATCTTCAAGCTTGACATTTTGCGCACATAGCAGCTTGCAAAGCTTCAGCACATCTGACAAAATGAAGGGACCAAAAACAGGCCTGCCAGGAGGGACCACTTTCGATCCTAAGAGGGTCCACTTTTGGGTCCCTTCTGAAATATATTTGCTTTGCGCAAGGGTCCAAAACTGGGCCCTCAGCATTCTGAATCTGGTGCTTCCCTGGGGCTTGTTTGACGCCCCATTCAAATGCTTTCTTGAGGCGCGTTGTTGGAATCAGGCCACAAACATCAGCGTCACACATCATAGCAACTACGAGTTGGCAACCAGGGCCTCGAACAAGGGAGGCCCCCACCGTGTCTCCAAAAAGTCTGCTGATTTCCGGTGCTAAAAACGAACCCTCTGGACATGGCGAGGTGCTGCTCCTAAAGTGACAGAAAGATCAGCAAATGTGGAAACACTTTCCCTGTACATTGCCAAATTTTGAAGGGTGCAAAGGTGCAACTTTTTCAGTGTAGGAAACAGAACCTGTATAGTTTCTTATTCACACTTCCGAAAGTTGCACCTTTGCACCCTAGTTTTTCTCTATCTATTTTTTAGACGCAAAATAACAGAAATTGACCGCGCTGTTATTCCATCCGAAGTGGTTAGACTGGAACCTTATCCGCCACAATTTCTCAAATTTGGGTACGTTCCCCCGCACCCCCTCCAAACAATGATTGAGAAAAATAAGATAATGATTCTTTGCAGCATCTGCACTTTGATCTTTGTTTCGGGGGGGAAGGGGGGATGCCGGGCCTGTCACATGCACTCGTGCCAGCTCAGGAGTCCAAGAGGGGGTCGTTTGGACGGCTTTTACTTCTGCCTGTCATTCAGAAGGGTCTATTTTTGGGCCCGAAAAAGTCAAGAAAATTAGACACGCAAATACGGGCCTCCCCAGTTCAAGATTCCTGCCACGGATGCTGTTTGTGTTAAAGTAGCTTCAAGCTTGACATTTTGCGCACATAGCAGCTTGCAAAGCTTCAGCAAATCTGACAAAATGAAGGGACCAAAAACAGGCCCGCCAGGAGGGACCACTTTTGATTCTAAGAGGGTCCACTTTTGGGTCCCTTCTGAAATATATTTGCTTGCGCAAGGGTCCAAAACTGGGCCCCTCACATTCTGAATCTGGTGCCTCCCTGGGGGCTTGTTTTACGCCCCATTCAAATGCCTTCTTGCGGGCGCGTTGTTGGAATCAGGCCACAAAGCCCCCCTCAATGTGCATCAGCGTCAAACCATCATAGCAACTACGAGTTGGCAACCAGTGCCTCGAACAGGGAGGCCCCCACCGTGTCCTCCAACAAGTCCTGCTGTTTCAGGTGCTAAAAAAACACCCTCTTGACTGGCGAGTTGCTGCTACCTAAATGAACAGAAGTCAGCAAATGTGGAAACACTTTCCCTGTACATTGCCAAAGTTTGAAGGGTGCAAAGGTGCAACTTTTTCAGGGTAGGAAACAGAACCTGTATAGTTTCTTATTCGCACATTCGAAAGTTGCACCTTTGCACCCTGGTTTTTCTCTATCTATTTTTTAGACGCAAAATAACAGAAATTGACCGCGCTGTTATTCCATCCGAAGTGGTTAGACTGGAACCTTATCCGCCACAATTTCTCAAATTTGGGCACGTTCCCCCGCACCCCTCCAAACAATGATTGAGAAAAATAAGATAATGATTCTTTGCAGCATCTGCACTTTGATCTTTGTTTCGGGGGGGAAGGGGGGATGCCGGGCCTGTCACATGCACTTGTGCCAGCTCAGGAGTCAAAGAGGTGGTCGTTTGGACGGCTTTTACTTCTGCCTGTCATTCAGAAGGGTCTATTTTTGGGCCCGAAAAAGTCAAGAAAAATTAGACACGCAAATACGGGCCTCCCCAGTTCAAGATTCCTGCCACGGATGCTGTTTCTGTTAAAGTAGCTTCAAGCTTGACATTTTGCGCACATAGCAGCTTGCAAAGCTTCAGCACATCTGACAAAATGAAGGGACCAAAAACAGGCCTGCCAGGAGGGACCACTTTCGATCCTAAGAGGGTCCACTTTTGGGTCCCTTCTGAAATATATTTGCTTTGTGCAAGGGCCCAAAACTGGGCCCTCAGCATTCTGAATCTGGTGCCTCCCTGGGGGCTTGTTTGACGCCCTATTCAAATACTCTCTTGGGGCGCGTTGTTGGAATCAGGCCACAAACAGCAGCGTCACACATCATAGCAACTACGAGTTGGCAACCAGGGCCTCGAACAAGGGAGGCCCCCACCGTGTCTCCAAAAAGTCTGCTGATTTCAGGTGCTAAAAACGAACCCTCTGGACATGGCGAGGTGCTGCTCCTAAAGTGACAGAAAGATCAGCAAATGTGGAAACACTTTCCCTGTACATTGCCAAATTTTGAAGGGTGCAAAGGTGCAACTTTTTCAGTGTAGGAAACAGAACCTGTATAGTTTCTTATTCACACTTCCGAAAGTTGCACCTTTGCACCCTGGTTTTTCTCTATCTATTTTTAGACGCAAAATAACAGAAATTGACCGCGCTGTTATTCCATCCGAAGTGGTTAGACTGGACCCTTATCCGCCACAATTTCTCAAATTTGGGCACGTTCCCCCGCACCCCCTCCAAACAATGATTGAGAAAAATAAGATAATGATTCTTTGCAGCATCTGCACTTTGATCTTTGTTTCGGGGGGGAAGGGGGGATGCCGGGCCTGTCACATGCACTTGTGCGCGCTCAGGAGTCCAAGAGGTGGTCGTTTGGACGGCTTTTACTTCTGCCTGTCATTCAGAAGGGTCTATTTTTGGGCCCGAAAAAGTCAAGAAAAATTAGACACGCAAATACGGGCCTCCCCAGTTCAAGATTCCTGCCACGGATGCTGTTTGTGTTAAAGTAGCTTCAAGCTTGACATTTTGCGCACATAGCAGCTTGCAAAGCTTCAGCACATCTGACAAAATGAAGGGACCACAAACAGGCCCGCCAGGAGGGACCACTTTTGATTCTAAGAGGGTCCACTTTTGGGTCCCTTCTGAAATATATTGCTTTGCGCAAGGGTCCAAAACGGGGCCCTCAGCATTCCTGATCTGGTGCCTCCCTGGGGGCTTGTTTTGAACCGCCCCATTCAAAATGCTTTCTGAGCGCGTTGTTGGAAATCAGGCCCAAGCATCAGCGTCACCATCATAGCCTACGAGTTGGCAACCAGGGCCTCGAACAAGGGGAGTCCCCCACGTGTCTCCAAAAATTCCTGCCTGAATTTCACGGGTGCTAAAAACGAACCCTCTGGACATGGCGCTGTGCTGCTCCTAAAGTGAACAGAAAAAGATCCGCAAATGGGAAACACTTTCCTGTACATTGCCAAATTTTGAGGGTGCAAAGGTGCAACTTTTTCAGGGTAGGAAACAGAACCTGTATAGTTTCTTATTCACACTTCCGAAAGTTGCACCTTTGCACCCTGGTTTTTCTGTATCTATTTTTTAGACGCAAAATAACAGAAATTGACCGCGCTGTTATTCCATCCGAAGTGGTTAGACTGGAACCTTATCCGCCACAATTTCTCAAATTTGGGCACGTTCCCCCGCACCCCCCTCCAAACAATGATTGAGAAAAATAAGATAATGATTCTTTGCAGCATCTGCACTTTGATCTTTGTTTCGGGGGGGAAGGGGGGATGCCGGGCCTGTCACATGCACTTGTGTCAGCTCAGGAGTCCAAGAGGTGGTCGTTTGGACGGCACTTCTGCCTGTCACTCAGAAGGGTCTATTTTTGGGCCCGAAAAAAGGTCAGAACATTAGACAACGGCAAATACGGGCCTCCCCAGTTCAATTCCTGCCACGGATGGCTGTTTTGTGTTAAAGTAGCTTCAAGCTTGACATTCTGCGCACATAGCAGCTTGCAAAACTTCAGCACATCTGACAAATTGAAGGGACCAAAAACAGGCCCGCCAGGAGGGACCACTTTCGATCCTGAGAGGGTCCACTTTTGGGTCCCTTCTGAAATATATTTGCTTTGCGCAAGGGTCCCAAACTGGGCCCTCAGCATTCTGAATCCGGTGCCTCCCTGGGGGCCTGTTTGACGTGCCATTTAAATACTCTCTTAAGGTGCGTTGTTGGAATCTAGCTACAAACATCAGCGTCACACATCATAGCACTACGATTGGCAACCAGGGCCCTTCGAACAAGGGAGTGTCCCCCACCGTTCTCCAAAAAGTTCTGCTGATTTCAGTTGCTAAAACGAACCCTACTGGACAATGCGAGGTGCTGCTCCTGCTCCTAAAGTGACAGAACGAATCAGCAAATGTGGAAACACTTCCCTGTACCTTGCAAAACATTTTGAAGGGTGGGAAAGGTGCAACTTTTTCAGTGGTATAAACAGAAACCTATAATACGTTTCTTGATTCACACTTCCGAAGTTGCACCTTTGCACCTGGTTTTCTCTATCTATTTTTTAGACGCAAAATAACGGAAATTCACCGCGCTGCTATTCCATCCGAAGTGGTTAGACTGGAACCTTATCCGCCACAATTTCTCAAATTTGGGCACGTTCCCCCGCACCCCCTCCAAACAATGATTGAGAAAATAAGATAATGATTCTTTGCAGCATCTGCACTTTGATCTTTGTTTCGGGGGGGAAGGGGGGATGCCGGGCCTGTCACATGCACTTGTGCCAGCTCAGGAGTCCAAGAGGTGGTCGTTTGGACGGCTTTTACTTCTGCCTGTCATTCAGAAGAGTCTATTTTTGGGCCCGAAAAGTCAAGAAAAATTAGACACGCAAATACGGGCCTCCCCAGTTCAAGATTCCTGCCACGGATGCTGTTTGTGTTAAAGTAGCTTCAAGCTTGACATTTTGCGCACATAGCAGCTTGCAAAGCTTCAGCACATCTGACAAAATGAAGGGACCAAAAACAGGCCCGCCAGGAGGGACCACTTTTGATTCTAAGAGGGTCCACTTTTGGGTCCCTTCTGAAATATATTTGCTTTGCGCAAGGGCCCAAAAATGGGCCCTCAGCATTCTGAATCTGGTGCCTCCCTGGGGGCTTGTTTGACGCCCTATTCAAATACTCTCTTGAGGCGCGTTGTTGGAATCAGGCCACAAACATCAGCGTCACACATCATAGCAACTAACTACGAGTTGGCAACCAGGGCCTCGAACAAGGGAGGCCCCCACCGTGTCTCCAAAAAGTCTGCTGATTTCAGGTGCTAAAAACGAACCCTCTGGACATGGCGAGGTGCTGCTCCTAAAGTGACAGAAAGATCAGCAAATGTGGAAACACTTTCCCTGTACATTGCCAAATTTTGAAGGGTGCAAAGGTGCAACTTTTTCAGTGTAGGAAACAGAACCTATATAGTTTCTTATTCACACTTCCGAAAGTTGCACCTTTGCGCCCTGGTTTTTCTCTATCTATTTTTTAGACGCAAAATAACAGAAATTGACCGCGCTGTTATTCCATCCGAAGTGGTTAGACTGGAACCTTATCCGCCACAATTTCTCAAATTTGGGCACGTTCCCCCGCACCCCCTCCAAACAATGATTGAGAAAAATAAGATAATGATTCTTTGCAGCATCTGCACTTTGATCTTTGTTTCGGGGGGGAAGGGAGGATGCCGGGCCTGTCACATGCACTTGTGCCAGCTCAGGAGTCCAAGAGGTGGTCGTTTGGACGGCTTTTACTTCTGCCTGTCATTCAGAAGGGTCTATTTTTGGGCCCGAAAAAGTCAAGAAAAATTAGACACGCAAATACGGGCCTCCCCAGTAATGCCAGCCTCGCACGTATTGGAAGTGAGGGCACCTCACCTTTCCTTTATGATGCTTAAGGAATACTGGCTTAGAGAACTGTATTTAGGCCTGAAAGTCACAGCGTCCTTCGACCATACACTAGAGTGATCGATGGTCAAGTACGATGTATCACGCCTGAAGTCAAGCCGCAGAATCTACAGGTTATCTGGAATGTGCAGTTCATCACAGTCTTTGTGCCGGCATGATGATCCCGCCCGTCTATCATAGCCTGCGCAGAGAAAGCATTAAAACTGCAAGTTCTGCAAGTCCCATAGGAGCCCAGTCAGTCCGTCCCACCTGGTTTGAAGACACAACCACCCAGGGACACTCCAGCAACCTCAAGATCCTCAAAAAGAGCAACCCCAGCCATTGCATGGGCTGAAGTTAGTCATCAAAGAAGAGGTGCTGCCAGCGACTGACCAACCACAATTCCAGTCACTTGAGCTGCTGGCTGGCAGAGGTCTCTTAGCATCTGACACATGGAAGTGCAAACGTGCACAAGTCAGCCTTAAAGCAACTATTGATGTCCCAATGTTGGGTACAATCAAGAGGAAAATGGTGACGGACTCCTGGAAGATTCCCATATGCCTGTGGGATGGCCACTCCACATCGATGGCGCTGTCAGACAATGCTGTATTCACAGAGCTGCTAGCTCTCAAGAATTAGATGATATGCTCAAAGAATATGACATGAAAAGAGATTCAGTAGAAATCAACCGTGACACGCTCCAATGGTCCCATCATGCGGTATGAAACCGAAAGTATATGGAACCGAGACCAGGATACCGAGACCAGGATACACACTGGAGCAGCTATGGGCCGACTCCGAACCTGCCATAAGCAAAAAAACAACCACGTCATATGATGTACAAACAAATGACGTGCAACGTGCAGTAGCGGCCATTCAGCATTTCCCATCCCCCGTTCCCCCTGATAGCCCCTTCATACGTACACTAGGGATACCGGCTGCTCTAAAAGCCCCGCCGCAGACGGACACCCTGGCGCAAGAGCTCTGGAAGAATGGGAACGCACTTTGTGTGAAAACAAGGCAGTGGCAATCCCCGAGATCCAAGCCGGCCGACCAACTCTAATCCACAAAGATGGGGGTGAAATGCTCATTGCCATTGTCCTTGATAGGCCACTGGCGGAGCGAAAGCACTAGTGGATGACCCTGCGGCATTCGCTCGCGAAATGACGCGAATCCTGCGTGACAAACAAACCCACCCGCTTATTGCCCAAATGATGAAACCAGCGGCAAGCAGTGATCCACGCCCCGCCGCTGCTGCAGCCAGTGGTGCTAGTAGCAGTGGAGTGCCTCACGCTGCCTCACACGAGCAGTTCCAGTGAGCCACATGGAGTAACGCAGAGACCCCAAATGTATCATCCTTGCATTTAGCGTGTAACTTGCCTCAATTTCGTTGCAATATGATGATTGGAAAAGCAGTACTGAGCGGACTCTGAGGGTTCCTGAGTGCTGTTACTGCGCCGTCTTTTTCACTCTAGATCACGTTTCACTCTCCTGTTTCACTGCGGTAGTTTCTCACCACTTTGTTGTGACCCGGCGTTGTCGGTGTTTGCTTCAAAGTGTTAGGGTGTTTTATGTCATGCCGTGAAGGCTGCTCGGTGTGATCTCGGGGATCCTGGCTGGGGGGATCCCTGGTTTCCGCATTGAGCCTTGTTGCTTCCCACACCCTTCAAGTGGCCCATGGTGTTTCGTCTTTGGTCTTGTTGTTGTTTATTTTATGGGCCTGCCAACATGACACACAAGTTGTCATCTGCATGCGCTGAGATGATAACAAGCTATCACCTCTCGCCTCAACAGATCTGTTTCACACATAAACTGGAATCTGTCACGTCACGGTTTTGTGGCCTTGTGGCTGTTTTTCTTTTGTGTGGGTTTTGTTTCTTGTTTGGTTTTGTTTTGGTGTTTTTGTTTGCTTTGGTTCTTTGTTTTTCGTTTTGGGGTCTCCGTTTTTGAACCCTGGAACGTGACAAGCCTTTGGACTACTGGAGAGGCCCATTTTTGCGCGTCTTCTTTTTGTTACGTTTTGAGGACCAAAAAAGGGCCCCTTCTGTCATATTAAATCATATTGTTTTGCTCCAATTTCCATAGCCTTGAGGCCCTCGAGGCCTGCCTGGAAGCTTGCCTCGAAGCCTGCCCCGAGGTGTTTTGTTCTGATTTCCATGGTCTCGCGATGCTGGAGTTTGAGACTTGCACTGAGGCCTGCCTCTAACTTTGTTTCATCCTATAAATTTTGATTTTGCTGCAATTTTCCATACCCTTGAGGCCTCGAGGCTTTCCTTGAGGCCGTCCCTTTGCGCCAGCTGCGGCCTAAAATTCTAGCAAGGCAGCACAGTTGTCAGCTACTTCAAGTTCATCCTTGCTGGGACTTCAGCAATAGTATTATATAGTTTCGAGTCCCCGTGAGCCTCGCTTTGTCCTTGTGCCAATAGGTTTCCCGTCCGAGGCGTGGCCTCGGCCAGGCCTCGCCGAGCCTCGAAGCGCCTCGATTGCAGGCTTTGGACTCTTTCATCAACATATTAGAAGGGAAAGATTGTCATCACGAAGACAAGCAAGGAAAAGAGGCTTCTTTTGGGTTCGTTTTAGCACCTGAAACTGATATGATTTTTGGAGTCGGAGTTGGGGCCTCCCTTGTTTGAGGCCCTTGTTGCCAACTCGGTGTTGGTTTGTGTGACGTTGATGCGTTTCGCGCAGCTGAAGAAGGTGCTTGGGTGGGCTTAAAACCGGACCTCCAAGGAGGCACCGGATTCAACCTGTTGAGGGCCCAGTTTTGGACCCCCGTGCAAAGGAAACGTGTTTAAAAAAGGGGTCGGAAAGTGGACCCCCTTGAAATCAAAAGTGGTCCCCCCTGGAGGGTCCAGTTTTGGTCCCTTCATTGTGGCAAATCTGTTGAAATGTTTCTTTCAAGTTGAAGTTGATTTCACTAGCAACAGCTGCGGCTGGAATCTTGAACTGGGGAAGCCCATTTTTGCGCGCCTTCTTTTTGTTACGTTTTGAGGACCAAAAAAGGGCCCCTTCTTTGTCATATTAAATCATATTGTTTTGCTCCAATTTCCATAGCCTTGAGGCCCTCGAGGCCTGCCTGGAAGCTTGCCTCGAAGCCTGCCCCGAGGTGTTTTGTTCTGATTTCCATGGTCTCGCGATGCTGGAGTTTGAGACTTGCATTGAGGCCTGCCTCTAACTTTGTTTCATCCTATAAATTTTGATTTTGCTGCAATTTTCCATACCCTTGAGGCCTCGAGGCTTTCCTTGAGGCCGTCCCTTTGCGCCAGCTGCGGCCTAAAATTCTAGCAAGGCAGCACAGTTGTCAGCTACTTCAAGTTCATCCTTGCTGGGACTTCAGCAATAGTATTATATAGTTTCGAGTCCCCGTGAGCCTCGCTTTGTCCTTGTGCCAATAGGTTTCCCGTCGGAGGCGTGGCCTCGGCCAGGTCTTGTCGAGCCTCGAAGCGCCTCGATTGCAGGCTTTGGACTCTTTCATCAACATATTAGAAGGGAAAGATTGTCATCACGAAGACAAGCAAGGAAAAGAGGCTTCTTTTGGGTTCGTTTTTAGCACCTGAAACTGATATGATTTTTGGAGTCGGAGTTGGGGCCTCCCTTGTTTGAGGCCCTTGTTGCCAACTCGGTGTTGGTTTGTGTGACGTTGATGCGTTTCGCGCAGCTGAAGAAGGTGCTTGGGTGGGCTTAAAACCGGACCTCCAAGGAGGCACCGGATTCAACCTGTTGAGGGCCCAGTTTTGGACCCCCGTGCAAAGGAAACGTGTTTAAAAAAGGGGTCGGAAAGTGGACCCCCTTGAAATCAAAAGTGGTCCCCCCTGGAGGGTCCAGTTTTGGTCCCTTCATTGTGGCAAATCTGTTGAAATGTTTCTTTCAAGTTGAAGTTGATTTCACTAGCAACAGCTGCGGCTGGAATCTTGAACTGTTTGAGGCACTTGTTGCCAACTCGGTGTTGGTTTGTGTGACGTTGATGCGTTTCGCGCAGCTGAAGAAGGTGCTTGGGTGGGCTTAAAACCGGACCTCCAAGGAGGCACCGGATTCAACCTGTTGAGGGCCCAGTTTTGACCCCCGTGCAAAGGAAACGTGTTTAAAAAAGGGGTCGGAAAGTGGACCCCCTTGAAATCAAAAGTGGTCCCCCCTGGAGGGTCCAGTTTTGGTCCCTTCATTGTGGCAAATCTGTTGAAATGTTTCTTTCAAGTTGAAGTTGATTTCACTAGCAACAGCTGCGGCTGGAATCTTGAACTGGGGAGGCCCATTTTTGTGCGCCTTCTTTTTGTTACGTTTTGAGGACCAAAAAAGGGCCCCTTCTTTGTCATATTAAATCATATTGTTTTGCTCCAATTTCCATAGCCTTGAGGCCCTCGAGGCCTGCCTGGAAGCTTGCCTCGAAGCCTGCCCCGAGGTGTTTTGTTCTGATTTCCATGGTCTCGCGATGCTGGAGTTTGAGACTTGCATTGAGGCCTGCCTCTAACTTTGTTTCATCCAATAAATTTTGATTTTGCTGCAATTTTCCATACCCTTGAGGCCTCGAGGCTTTCCTTGAGGCCGTCCCTTTGCGCCAGCTGCGGCCTAAAATTCTAGCAAGGCAGCACAGTTGTTTGCTACTTCAAGTTCATCCTTGCTGGGACTTCAGCAATAGTATTATATAGTTTCGAGTCCCCGTGAGCCTCGCTTTGTCCTTGTGCCAATAGGTTTCCCGTCCGAGGCGTGGCCTCGGCCAGGCCTCGCCGAGCCTCGATTGCAGGCTTTGGACTCTTTCATCAACATATTAGAAGGGAAAGATTGTCATCACGAAGACAAGCAAGGAAAAGAGGCTTCTTTTGGGTTCGTTTTTAGCACCTGAAACTGATATGATTTTTGGAGTCGGAGTTGGGGCCTCCCTTGTTTGAGGCCCTTGTTGCCAACTCGGTGTTGGTTTGTGTGACGTTGATGCGTTTCGCGCAGCTGAAGAAGGTGCTTGGGTGGGCTTAAAACCGGACCTCCAAGGAGGCACTGGATTCAACCTGTTGAGGGCCCAGTTTTGGACCCCCGTGCAAAGGAAACGTGTTTAAAAAAGGGTCGGAAAGTGGACCCCCTTGAAATCAAAAGTGGTCCCCCCTGGAGGGTCCAGTTTTGGTCCCTTCATTGTGGCAAATCTGTTGAAATGTTTCTTTCAAGTTGAAGTTGATTTCACTAGCAACAGCTGCGGCTGGAATCTTGAAACTGTTTGAGGCCCTTGTTGCCAACTCGGTGTTGGTTTGTGTGACGTTGATGCGTTTCGCGCAGCTGAAGAAGCTGCTTGGGTGGGCTTAAAACCGGACCTCCAAGGAGGCACCGGATTCAACCTGTTGAGGGCCCAGTTTTGGACCCTCGTGCAAAGGAAACGTGTTTAAAAAGGGGTCGGAAAGTGGACCCCCTTGAAATCAAAAGTGGTCCCCCCTGGAGGGTCCAGTTTTGGTCCCTTCATTGTGGCAAATCTGTGAAATGTTTCTTTCAAGTTGAAGTTGATTTCACTAGCAACAGCTGCGGCTGGAATCTTGAACTGGGGAGGCACATTTTTGCGCGCCTTCTTTTGTTACGTTTTGAGGACAAAAAAAGGGTCCCTTCTTTGTCATATTAAATCATATTGTTTTGCTCCAATTTCCATAGCCTTGAGGCCCTCGAGGCCTGCCTGGAAGCTTGCCTCGAAGCCTGCCCCGAGGTGTTTTGTTCTGATTTCCATGGTCTCGCGATGCTGGAGTTTGAGACTTGCATTGAGGTCTGCCTCTAACTTTGTTTCATTCCATAAATTTTGGTTTTGCTGCAATTTTCCATACTCTTGAGGCCTCGAGGCTTTCCTTGAGGCCGTCTCTTTGCGCCAGCTGCGGCCTAAAATTCTAGCAAGGCAGCACAGTTGTCAGCTACTTCAAGTTCATCCTTGCTGGGACTTCAGCAATAGTATTATATAGTTTCGAGTCCCCGTGAGCCTCGCTTTGTCCTTGTGCCAATAGGTTTCCCGTCGGAGGCGTGGCCTCGGCCAGGTCTTGTCGAGCCTCGAAGCGCCTCGATTGCAGGCTTTGGACTCTTTCATCAACATATTAGAAGGGAAAGATTGTCATCACGAAGACAAGCAAGGAAAAGAGGCTTCTTTTGGGTTCGTTTTTAGCACCTGAAACTGATATGATTTTTGGAGTCGGAGTTGGGGTCTCCCTTGTTTGAGGCCCTTGTTGCCAACTCGGTGTTGGTTTGTGTGACGTTGATGCGTTTCGCGCAGCTGAAGAAGCTGCTTGGTGGGCTTAAAACCGGACCTCCAAGGAGGCACCGGATTCAACCTGTTGAGGGCCCAGTTTTGGACCCCCGTGCAAAGGAAACGTGTTTAAAAAAGGGTCGGAAAGTGGACCCCCTTGAAATCAAAAGTGGTCCCCCCTGGAGGGTCCAGTTTTGGTCCCTTCATTGTGGCAAATCTGTTGAAATGTTTCTTTCAAGTTGAAGTTGATTTCACTAGCAAAAACCTGAAAAAGCCTAGTGAAAGAAGAAGGCGAAAGATTAGCCTAATGAAAGTACGGGAAATACCGTACGCCGTAAGAAAAAGCTGCGGCTGGAAATCTTGAACTGGGAGCCCCATTTTGTTTGGGCGCGCCTTCTTTTTGTTACGTTTTGAGGACCAAAAAAGGGTCCCTTCTTTGTCATATTAAATCATATTGTTTTGCTCCAATTTCCATAGCCTTGAGGCCCTCGAGGCCTGCCTGGAAGCTTGCCTCGAAGCCTGCCCCGAGGTGTTTTGTTCTGATTTCCATGGTCTCGCGATGCTGGAGTTTGAGACTTGTATTGAGGCCTGCCTCTAACTTTGTTTCATCCTATAAATTTTGATTTTGCTGCAATTTTCCATACCCTTGAGGCCTCGAGGCTTTCCTTGAGGCCGTCCCTTTGCGCCAGCTGCGGCCTAAAATTCTAGCAAGGCAGCACAGTTGTCAGCTACTTCAAGTTCATCCTTGCTGGGACTTCAGCAATAGTATTTTATAGTTTCGAGTCCCCGTGGGCCTCGCTTTGTCCTTGTGCCAATAGGTTTCCCGTCCGAGGCGTGGCCTCGGCCAGGCCTCGCCGAGCCTCGAAGCGCCTCGATTGCAGGCTTTGGACTCTTTCATCAACATATTAGAAGGGAAAGATTGTCATCACGAAGACAAGCAAGGAAAAGAGGCTTCTTTTGGGTTCGTTTTTAGCACCTGAAACTGATATGATTTTTGGAGTCGGAGTTGGGGCCTCCCTTGTTTGAGGCCCTTGTTGCCAACTCGGTGTTGGTTTGTGTGACGTTGATGCGTTTCGCGCAGCTGAAGAAGGTGCTTGGGTGGGCTTAAAACCGGACCTCCAAGGAGGCACCGGATTCAACCTGTTGAGGGCCCAGTTTTGGACCCCCGTGCAAAGGAAACGTGTTTTAAAAAGGGGTCGGAAAGTGGACCCCCTTGAAATCAAAAGTGGTCCCCCCTGGAGGGTCCAGTTTTGGTCCCTTCATTGTGGCAAATCTGTTGAAATGTTTCTTTCAAGTTGAAGTTGATTTCACTAGCAACAGCTGCGGCTGGAATCTTGAACTGTATGTATCGGTCCTTTTCCAGTTTACTTTTGCGGCCACTACAGCATTGGCCCCTGCGCGAATTAAATAATTAATGTCATTTGCAACAGGCTTAGATAGCTGTTGAACGACCTGGCGGAAGCCACATGGCGTTGGACGGAAAAAAAAATGTTGCTTTTGGTCCACTTTCTCCTCCATGTGTACTTTGTTCCCCTCCTTCGTCTTGTTTTGTGTTGTGTTGGGTCTGTGTCTCTCGGCCTCTCATCTGCTACTATCTGCTCTGGTTGTCCCTTTGTCGGACGTCTTTTTTGCCTCTGTGCTTCTTTTGGTCCTCTGTTCGGGGTGCTGGGTTCTTTTCTCTTGTTGTTCGGTGTTTCCTGCTTGGTTGCTTTGCTTGTTTGTGCTCTTGGCGTTTGGAGGTGTTGTGGTTTGGCCAGCTCTCTCCTGGCTTTGCCCCCTCTCTCCTCGCTTAGTTGGTCCTCTGGCGCCTTCTAGTCTGGTCAGTGACTGAGATATTCGCCCTGGGTGATCCAAAACGCCCTTAGGATCATTTAGCCTTTGGCTCTCCAAGGTGTATCTTGCATTCATGGATGAAAGTCAGCAATACGGCAACTACCACAGCAGGGTGGACGGGAGGAGTCAGCTGGACGTGGCTTTCCCAAGCCGTCTCAGCCAGCAAAAGATGGATCCCAAGTCCAGATTTACCCTGCTCAGATGGGCTGTTAACGAAGATGACGATGATTGGCTGGCCCGGCGAGGTACGAGCAGAAGCAAACGCTGTGGGTACTGCTCTATCACAGGGCGAACGTACCCATTGGGTGGTTGCCAAGTGGCAATTTGTGAAAACTGCATCTCTAGCAAACAGATTACTGCGTTTACCACTCACGCGGTTGCCCTGCCTGAGCCGAGAGCACCGGCCAATGTACCAAGTCAAAATGCAGCAATTGAAACCTGTCCATGCTTACCTTGCGTTGCCTGCGCCCAAGGAGACAACACGGTCGGACACTGGATACGATGGTGCCAGGTCCCAATCGTAGCTCTTAGGAACTTAACCAACGACACCACCATTTCATCGCTATTGGACGGGTCGCGAAGGAGTAAGAAACACCTAGCAATTGCCACTAGAGTAGTTCACCAATATCGTATGTTATTACGAGAAGCTGGTGCTATGAGACATCAAGCTACCGCCCCATTGGTGGAGACCGAAACTTGGATTAACAATCTCACGCATAAAGTTTATATGGATCTCCCTACAGATTTGAGGGTTGCCCACATACGAATGCAGCGGACTATTGCAGGTTGTGACCTTGATGACACTAGTTTAGTATGTCTAGACAAACCTCCTCTACATATTTCGCATACGCTTGTCCCGGCACGAGTCTGTTGTACTACCAAGACGCATGATACAAACCAAACAGTTGGAGTTGTCCAACTTGGAACAGAAGAAGCACAATTGATTCAACAATCCTTCCAAGTCGGCATTGGAATTGTACCAAACGTTAAGTTAACTGTCTACCGATGCGGGTGTGGAGATTTCCACCTGAAAATTACTGCTCTGATGCCGATAGGTGTAGACGATGTGCTATGTAGCAACTTACAACAAGAAGCAGGTGCCTTGATAGTTCAATTTGATGGTTCTTGCCATGCAGATAAAGGAGTTGGAGGGGCAGGGGCAGCCTTATTGGAACTGCAGACACAAGGCATAACTCTCCTGCAATGGAGGGCCCTAGCGCTGCCCAAGTGCCCTGACAACATTTTTGCTGAAGCTATGTCTGCAAACCTTGGCGCTGACCTGCTTAGTGAAGAACTGGTGAGAAGGAAATTTGCAGTCCAGCAAGCGTACTTACAAGGGGACATCCTCCCAATTATTAAACATTTGGCCTTTGCAGGACGCTTTCGAAGAATAGACCTACAACCAATTATACAACAAATAAGACGAAAGCAAGCCAATTTATTCGACTTTGGCACCTGGATGTACCGCCCCAGAGAAGCAAATATAATCGCTGACTATTTGGCGGGAATCGCCAGTCGCGCCGCCTCTGAGTGTGTGGAGGACCAAGTGTACCCCTTTGAAGTACCTGCTCCAACCCCGTATGTCATGGCAATGCAAGCCGGGGCCATAGTATTAGAAGAACGGCCTAGTGGAGAGACCATACTCCTACTAACTGAACTCCCAAGTAATGGATGGCCACAGGTACGGCAGTTTCTCACACAGACTGTTGTTGAGCGCTACAAGAGCGAACTAGAAGCCTACTTAGCGAGTACAGCAAATCTCACTCGACCACGAGTGGTTGAATACATGCCCACATCACTTGACAATCTAGGTCGGCTATACGGCCGTGGCCCTTGTGCGCAACGACTTCCACGCACATTGCGGCTTTTGATATTCGGTCGAACACATCAAGAAGTTGACATGGCTGGTTCCTTTTATGAAATCATGAGGTGCCTTAGCCAGGACTCCCACCTCCCGACCATCACTGATCTTCGATCAGTTCTTAATGACTTGCTAGGACTAGCCCCCCAAGAACAACGGCAGTCGGCGATCAAGAAACACCCACTTATTGTGATGAATGCTGGCGCATCTTTTGCCTGTGCCAAGCTGGAACGAGACCTAGGCTTCTCCTGCCCAGTGCCGTTAGTGCATCTTAGCACCATAATTGAAAGCGCCACCCGTAAGCTTGTTGGCACTCATCTGCCCAGACTAAGGCCTAGCTATCACACCAGTGATAAAGGGGCGACATTTCGCGTACTAGAATGGCACGAAGAATGTGTTATGCTAACCTTTTATAAAGAGCTCACTAGACGGGTGCACCTTAAATCTGTCATTTGGTTGCATGACGGGCTCTGGATCCCTAAAGAAGTTCCCTTAGAAACCATCGTGACGGCTGAACAAAGCATGCTCCAACAGCTCCAACTAGAACAAACTCCATTGTTTCGAATAAAGGACCTGGTAACCGAGACTAAAGAACTGATAGGTATAATGAACAAAGAATGCCACAACCTCGGTCATGGGCCTGCAATCCCGCACCAGGGAGATAGAGCAGATTCAGCAATTCCACAAGACAGGGGTAGAATTCGATGGAACACGCAAGCGCCAACAGCAGGGTATGAAACTTTTGTAGAGCGCACTGCTAAACGGCGTAGGACATTGCGCTAACATTGGCCGACTGCTCCTAACAAGTATTGCACCTGCCGGATGCAAGAACCAGGAAACAGTCAGCGTACACTGACTGCACGAAACCACAGGAATAAGCAGCATGTCAAGAGTTGACGTTTCTAGCAATAGCTACCACTCAACCCACCACATCTTTTGGATAATGATTCCTCTCTTCCAGCCGAACGGACGCAGTTGAAGAGTTCCTGGAGCTTCCACCCGTTATTTCAGCCTCAGCGTGTATGCTCAAGCCAGCCGTCTCACCTTGAAGCTTGGCGATTCCGAGCGCACTGAGCTTATGAGTGATGGTGGGCACATTCATCCCTCTCAAATGCGAACCATGGCAAGTAAGGTAGATGTGGGTAGGAAGCATATTGGCTCTCGAGATCAATCTGCTCGAATCAGCGAGATCAAAAGCTCCCTTGAAGAGATCATCGCCACCTTTGATCCGAAGAAAGCAGAGATACATCATATGCTAGAACACTTGACTGCGGCCCACAAGGCGATTGAGAAGGCTTGCACCCTTATCCCGGGTAACGAGCAGACGCAGAAGACCCTGAATGTGTCTCCCAGACGGAAGCAATCAGTGACCATGATAGAGCGATCTCTCTGTTTCCATCAATGGCAAGCCCAACGACGCAGCACAACCTGCTCGACGAGTGAATTAGGATCGCGTTGTCGAACACCAGCCCGCCGACAGTTATGAACTAGCAAGCGATTAGCCAAAAGCAGTGGATACTTCAGACTGTTGTGTGCAAAGGGGATATAATGCTAATAAGGTAGAGATCCTTTCACAATGTACACACCTAATATGCTGCAACTACTCAGGTTGCCCAAGGTTATGAGTCATCAACTGATTTTTATGCCTACAGCACCGTGAGGTTCAGTCGCAGACACTCTGGCTCAAACATCCACGAGACACAATACTCTACTGAGCTTGTCATCTATAGTGAGGCAGTAGTGAGCCTCATTGTTTAATTAATGACTACCCAGCAGGCATTGGGGGTTTCTTCTTCCTTAAAATTCAATTTTGATGGGACCCCCTGATAGAGTGTAGTCGGTACTGCCCAAGCCACACTTAGGATCCTCATGCAAGAAAACAGCGGGGTGCCTGTGCACGGTGTTATTCCGACCATAGACGTGTCGGGGTATCACCTGCCAGGTTTCTACCCTCAGTACCCTTGCAACAGCCACCTCACTCAAAGAAAGAGACTTCCCTATTTTTCTGTACAGAGTGACGCGGTTAAATGATGTCTTTCACTAACAGCAGTTCACCAACGACAACTTTGAAGCCATGGAGGAGGCCAAGCTGATCCGAATGGCAACAGCCATCAGCGAATACACCATCAGCAGTATGCTGCGAGAAACGGCATCCGAAGCAGCCGAGATTCTAAATAAAGCTGCTCCAACAGCGCGAACCCTTTTATGTGCACCACAACAACTGCTGAATGATATTGCTGAAGCACAGAAGGCACTAGAGCAGTTAGAAAGAAGCGCAGTTTCCTATCAGAAAGAGCGTGCAGCAGATGTGGCTGCTGCACAGAAAGATATCATGCAGCACTGGCACCCACGCAGGAAAGAGGAGCTTGGATCGAATTTCACTACGGAACCACGACAGTAAATAGGACACCTCTTGTGCTAGAGACTGCTGCAGCAGGAAAGTGAGCACGCGTTTGGCATTCTAGAGTATGTCAATGGGAGTACATAGATCACTTGGAAACGCCTTAACCCTGGAACTATCGGTCTTATTCGATGATTTCTCACTATGCATCATTCACGCATCAATCATGTGATCCAACCAAGTTAGCGGTTGTCATGTAACAATTCTATGTGTTTGCACCAATTGAGTGATTGCATGTTAAGCTTGCCTCAGTTCACCCTCTCAGTGGCATTTGCTGATATAACCATCTTGTCCTCCTACGGCTCTCAGCACCAGTAAGAAGAGTTGCATTCGTTGAAGAGCGCAGGTTGTAAGCTTAAAGTATGACTGATGTTATTTTCTGGTCACTTACAATCCTTCGACTTTTCAAGTCTGCTGCATCCGTGTGACTGTCTACATATCATACTTCTGGTGGCTTCTATCAACTTAGGCTTTATGAGTTAGATACAACACCACTACCTGTACACGGTGCTCCTCTGACCGTAGACGTGTCGGGTTGCACCTGTCGGGTCCCACACTATTGTACAAGCACACTACAGCCGCTACCAATGCATGATAACACTACTTGTTTAAGCGAACTATCCGGCACATCCTCTGGATAGAAGACATGACAAGGGCACATCACCTTACATCGTACAGCTCTGTCCTAGCCATGGCATCTCCGTCAATTACGTTCCTGGAGAACTACCATTGGAAGGGCTACACAGTCGATACCATTGTCAATAACTCTAACACTCTGATGTGTTTGCACCGAGGAAATTTTCCAATGCACCGACGCTGCAGAAATATCGAAATAGGGTGTGTTCCCTTCAACCTGCTGGAGGCATGGGTATGGATCCAAATGGAAAAGTGGAACATCCTTTGGGCAGATGATGAAACGTGGCTCCCACCGGACGAAAATGTGCTATCACGAGAACGCCTACCTCATGGCTTCCATAAAGTCATTACCCATGACACAGACGAGGAGTACCTTCAGGAGTGGGTTGAGGTAGCTGGCAAAGGCTTTTATCCCTTCGCGGCTGAGATTCGACACTATGGCTATGCTTGTTGGGCAAACTCGCGCCGCTTTGCCATTGTAGCGCGAAGTACACAACAATGCACTATCATTGCAGAAGTCATGCATGCTTACAATTTGTTGGGTAACCGCATCGAGGTATATGCCCCCCAGGCAGATGGAATTGCTCTCACAGATCGCACAAGAATCAACCGAGCGATTCACGAGGATGATCGTTCAAGTTTTGATTTTCGGCAATCCCAAACCTGCCGCGATGCAATTGCGGGGAAATTCCCCAACAATGCCAGTGAGGAAGAAAGATTATTCCATCTCCGTGAAAGGATCACCCTTTTGCAGAAACAGCACAATGACGCGATCCATGAAGCAAACAGAGCCAGTTATCAGGTACAGCAGAGTTGGCAGATGCTCAGTGAAGCCTATGCGGCGCTGTTTGCGGGGTAACCTGCACCACAACAGCCACTGACTTTGCCCGGTGATGGTGGTGGAGACGCTAGAGTGATCTTCCTGAAAAAGTAGGGTAGCTGGTGGCATCATTAGGATATCTACCACTGGGTTGGTTGGATTTCTGCACTAATAATCTGGTCAAGACTAGCCATGTTCACACTTGTGCCCATGCCTATTTGTGCACATGTCTGTGTTGTCGGTTTCGGCTGATCAAGTGAGGCCGGTAGCCTGGGTGGTAGTAGCCAAGCGGTAGCTGAAAGCATAATAACTCTAGAAATCACCTGTTGTCTGCCCCGGACTGCCACTAAGTTGCTTTGAATCTTCTACTAGTGAATGGCTTTTTGTTCCAACATGACTACTCCTCCGTCCCCCTGCCCCTAGACACATGCAGCAAACATTACAGTACAACCTCGGCTGCAAGCCTCATGGCCCATGCGCGCTTCAGACATGATCGTCATCAAATACCATCGTCGGTCAGAGTGCTTATGCATGGCCTGGAAGCTGCCCAGGAATTGACCACTACACTAAGAGACCTGCGCCGTACAGTCAAGCTTCTGCAGAGTGGTCTTGTCATATTATTTCCGGACGAGACGTCTGGGTTGCAGCTGCTGTACAGCACGCTTGACAGAGACCTCATGCAAGTGGAACGCACGAGTCAATTCATCACCCATCAGCTCCTTATAGCGATGGCAGAGACACATCATGACATTGTACGATTGGCAACTTTCTGTAGCCCGGCAGACAGAGGAGTCTGGATCAACCGGCTCTTCTTGATTCCCGCAGGTTCAAATTCCTTAACTGATGGTTCAGGCAGATACCCTGTCCCTCTCGACGCTCTCCCATTTCGAATTGTGGTCAGGACTGTCCTCATCTCGGCCAGCTTAGGAGGGTACATGGATACAGATGCGCTTGCTGCGCCCGTCTCATCTCTGGTTGAGTTAACCTTTGCGCTACTACGGGTTAATAGACCCTGGAACATCAGGACATGGACGGAAGTCTCTGACGGAGTAGATACTGCTGTTGTCTCGGTGGCCCAAAGTACCCTACTCAGAGACATCGCTAGAGAACTCCAACCTCATGTGCGTATTCAGATCCTCATGCAGGATCCACCCACTGCGGTAGTGAGTGACTCCACCAGTGAGCTGCTGTCTCCAAGGGTATTTCTACTGTGAAAAATCAGCAGAAGGTGAGCGTAACAATCCGATCATGCAACATAGAATATCACTAGTGCTGCGCTAGTCTACTGATACGTCAACATGCAGAGTCGGCCTGCAGCTATTTCATTCTCAAAACAGTTTGGGCTCAAACGCAGCAGCTATGAAGTTGACACGTTTGCATTTCAGATTGACCCACTCTCACCTGGGTAATGTTATCAGATTACTGCTATGAGCCTAGTGCACCAATAGTACAAGCATAACTATTTAAGTATTTAACTCTAGGAACTACCTGACAAGGTGTCTCTCTGACCGTAGACGTGTCGGGTGCACCTGTCAGGTAGCAGATGACCCCCTTTTGTTTAGGTTAGTTTGAATCTTGGCCTGTTGCTAGGTGTACTATAAGTACCCTCTCCCCTTACTGCCACCTCCCCTTTCTCGCTTAGTTTTAAGTTGTGCATTACTGGTGTGCAGGTGTTGCTCTAGAAGATTCTCTATCATTTCCCTGTGTCTCTTCCCACTGACGGCTCTGGAAAACGGCCTAGCTACCTAGTATGTAAGGGTTGACAAAGTGGATTCAAGATACTAGATTAACTCCTAGACATGAAGCACCTTGATGCAGTTGATGGAGAGCTAGCGGCAGTTTCAGCTGAAGAACGGCCAGCCGAAAGTATTATTGGACAGAATCTTGAACTGGTTATACTTACGCTGCGATCCCCGGATGCTGAAGTATGGACAGCCAGCACAGCAACGGCTGCTGCGTTTGGACTTGATATCGCACGCTACCAAGAATATATCCTGCTCTCCAACGGTTTAGTACAGCGCACTCCATGCGAGTGTTCTCTCACGGACGAGGACATCAGTTATATAGACGATCAATTGATTGACCAGCTCGGCCTGGAGGGCATAACAATCACGGATTCCTCTACGGTCCGAGTGGTAAGAGTATTTGTTCAGCAAAGCTATACAGAGCTTGCATGTTTTCGTGCTCTTTTCTAAAAGTATGTATCGGTGACATACGCCCTGCGGAGAAAAAGTGCAGAGTGAAGTGATGCAACAGTTCACCCCCCTCTCATGTCGTTTTCCACCTCATGCACATGCTGATGGTTGCATGGCAAACAGTCCTATGGTAAGGTGGTACACGATACTGTTTCTCGGCTCAAACTATCCGTTCTCCAGAGCTATTGCAAGGCGGGGGCTCTCACACTTCTGGCCGTAGACGTGCTCAGGGGTGTACCCTCGTCTTGCCCCCCCCCTCTCCCCTCCTCTGCCTGTCCTCCCCCTCTCTCTACTTGGTCCTTGCTGCCGCTTGCTCTCCTCCCCCCTCTACTGACGCCCCTGCCTCCTCCCGCTGTACTGTGCCATTGCACCAATATCCTCTGTGGTTTGAACTTGCCCTACTGTCCCTCCTGACCTGCCTTACTCCCATTGCTGTGCTCTTTCTTCTAACCCGTACACTACACGGAAGCAGCCGGCGCTAGTTAGCTGAGTCGCCATGACGCAATGGGTCGGAGATAAGTGGAGGTTGAAGGCAGGCCCACAGCTTGGCCAAATGAATAAGGATGAGCCAACTGAGGCCACAATTACGGAAAATAACCCAGAACCCTTCCGCTGTGGCTACAAGGAGACCTTTATCCAAGAATATGATGGCATCAAGGTGTACCACCACCAAGGCAGTTATCAGCACATTGGCCCGCAGGTCCACACGTGGGCCTTCTATGAATATCGGATGATTATCAACTCAGAGTGCTGGAACATTATAATCGATGAGAACATGAAGGAACCTCCTGGCAGCTTCCCGGGGTCCAACTCCACTAAACTTACGCACGATTTCTGCCATATTGATACTGAAAGCAGTGATGATGAGTACACTAGCTTCAGCTTCGTGGAAATGGGAGGCCGTGTTATTTGGCCCTTTTACATCACAGAATCCTTTCAGGAAGACTTGTGGATCTGGGTCAGTCCTCGTCGATTTGCCATCATCTCGAATCATCCGCATAATGAAAAGCTGAATCACTTCTACTCAAACAAAATGCATGAGCATCATATTCTAGCCAACAGAATGAAGTGCTGGCACATCTACGCAGTGAATATAGAAGGCAGTAAAAAGACGGATTGTCTCATTGCTCTCAACGACGATTCAAGGATAGATTGGGCTGACAAAGAAACCTTCACCACAGGATTTGAAGACAAATATGATATGCGACCGACGATGCAGAAAGGAGGAATGTCCCATGGGAAGCGCAAACACCCAGGCCCCATGGGGCAAGGCGGTGCCAGGCCCTTTGACGCTACCGGTACTTATAGTGCCCGAGACATGCAAGCTCTCAATGCCACCTTTGCCAATCCAGACAAGAAGGTCTCCTCATCATCAGAGAAAACGAAGGGACCAGCAACAACCGCGCAATTGACGTGTGGACAAGTGCCACCACTTGCACCCAAGGCAGATGGAGGTGACAGGAAAGAATCTCAAATTGCCTATGCAAGAACCCTGCTCACAGTGTTTCAGGAGGCAGTGAATCAAATGGCAACGGTCGTAGAGAACCTGGAGCAAATCCAAATAGAAGGGGTGGCCGAAGGTAGTGCGAGCTCCATGAAGGAAGCCGTGCAAGAGCAACCACAAGATGAGAACCAAGCTGCTCAGGAAGTGAAGCAGCAACAGGACTCCCACCAGTGAATATGAGCAGTATGTTGGATGTCCATGATTGTAGCGAAGACTGCTAACATGCATCCGTCTGCCGGTGTCTCAAAACAAGGTGTGCCTTGCTGATCGAGTGTTAGGCATTAGGAGTTGACAAGGTGCTGTAGAACTTAAACAATGAGCACCGACCTGCTCGTATTGCAATGAAGTTATTTCATTCTTCGATTCCCCTTGAGGTATATCCTGGGTGATTCGCAATATGTTTTATTTGTTGCTCCCCACAGGGTACACGCACGCTGATCCCCTCCCTCGTCCCTATTCTGTGCTTGTTTACTGCAGCCTCTGGTAGGTCTTTATGGCTCAAAACCATTGATTGTCCTATAGCAGTTGCCTCGCATCCCTCTTGATCTACTTGCTCGGGTCAATTAAAGGATCTACAACTTGGCATCAACCCAATTCTAATAAGTCACCTGACCACGGTGCTTCTCTGACCGTAGACGTGTCGGGCTGCACCTGTCAGGTTAGAAGTGACTGCCTTATTCAAGCCCCTGCCCCTAGACGCTACGAATCTCGCATTCCCCCCGTAATTGCACTCTTATGGCTTGTGACTGACCGTCTTGGCATATACCGTCTCCCCACCTTAGGCTCACAGTAGATATATCGCAATGCGGATTGCTGTGCGCCATGGTATTAACGGAGATGAAGAGCTGACCACACAGGTGGTTACAGGTGTGACAGGCGGATGGGACCTCATGCAGCAGATGGCCTCGAGGCTTGCGTTGGACTCCCCGTTTCAGATTGTCCTCTACCTGAACAGCACGGCAGAAATCCTCTCACCGGTGCGAACCGTCAGTTCTCAGATGGCATCCCTGGATTCAGAGATATGCTATCTAGTGCAAAAATTACAATACCCCACTGCCGAGCACTACCAAACGCTAATGACAGCTGTATATGAAAAAGATGTCATTGAGCTACTATACCTTCTAGGCCAAGGAATTGATCTTACGTGGAATGGCCCAGATGGCGGAGACACCAGCTCACTGCTCACAATGGCAATCTTCCGAGACAACGACAATGACATATATAAGTTCCAAGCCTCTAAGGATCTGCATTTTCCTAGGCCTGGGGTCAGCCTTACGTATCTGCTATTGCAATCGTTGGCTAACCCCAACATCCTCCCGCCAAAGCAGCAGCCGACGACTATGTTGGAACTAGCCGTTGAACTCGGTAACTCACACTTAGTCCAGCTACTCCTAGAAGAAAGAGCAATGGTACACCCCGAAGGGGATGCAGTGCCGCCTTTAATGACGGCAGTTCTGCACCGACACAAGATAAATGTTCAATTGCTATTAGAGGCGAGGGCAGATCCGTGGAGGACCACACCCATTGTGTCGCTATGTGACCATCCATGGTACTGGTTTGGCTTCTTGGCACGCCATGAATCTGTTAACGCGGTACAAATAGCTTTTGTCCAAGGTCCGGAAGATACAGTGGCTGATCTCCTCCCCAACATGGCTTCAATCCAACAAAGCGTAGGTGAGACTCAACATCCAAATTATGATGACACTGCCATGACGGACCACGCGAAGATCCTCCTAGGCAATTTAGTCCAGAAGTATTACAGTTCCAGGCCGCACATCACGAGAGGATGCTATACAACGCATCGATGGCGACGTGTTTTGGAGGGCCTGTACCTACCCGTTAGAATCAGAGAGGAGCTTCGTCGCCCTGGTGGGTTGACCCACCCAGGCACACTTCTGGATCAGCTAGATTAAACTCACTCCGATAATGACCAGAGAGTGCGGAGCAACAAAGGAGTGAGCGACGGCTGTCATTGAAGTTTTCTTGCTCAACTGAGGTTTGAACTTTATTCGTCTCTTTATCCCTGTGAACCTTTCCAACAGTCTAGGATCATCTGTCACAGTTGCCGTGCTTGTAACAGTCTCTGATTATTCTAAGGTAGACTTGCCGTGAGGAACGCGGAATGGATGACTTCACCAAGGCTCAAATCGCAGGAGTATAGCGCAAGCCGTGCGTTCTTAAGGTAAACTGCACGACTGAAGGCGCCATTTGGCCACCCTAGGCATGGTTGACTAACTCATCAACAGTGGCTTAGTGACATATGTAACCCGCATCTATACACTTAGTGATTTGACCGATGACGGGTCCTTTATAATGTGCCTGTTTGCCTTTGCCCGCTATGGCTCAAGTTAGAAAATAGAGGTGTATCCTGTTGCCCTGAACCAAAGCCCACCTTGGCACGGCTTTCTGGCAATTGGCTTTGGTTTCCTTCAGACCGCTGTTAAGGTTGCTTTGCTAGCATTGGGTCCCCCTCACTTAGCTGTTTCACTCTCTCCTTCTCCTAACACCGGTCTAGCCTTCCTCCTGGGACTTGTAGGTACCTGACTTTTCTGGCCGTAGACTGGCTCAGGACTGTCAGTGCCTCCCCCTTTCTTGGTACTGTGTGGTTAGTAGGTAGCTTTTCCCTGCCGCCCCAGTCTCCCCCCTTGTGGTTCTCCCCCTTTCTGGTTGCGAGCCTGTGTTTAACACTCTCGCCCCCTTTTGTTTTCTTTTCATTGCTTCTCTTCTTTTGGTGTTTCGCTCTTCGGTCTCTTGTTTCTTGGCTATCGGATTGCCCTGTTTCGTCTGCTCTGTTTCCTTTGCTTTTGGCTTTCCTCTGTCTGTCTTCTTGTCTTGTTTTGTTGTGGTCTTGGGTCTGGTGCCTGGTCTTTCTGGCCGTAGACTGGTCCAGGATTTCCAGCGCCGTCCCTCTTCAATTTGTTCGACTCCTTCCCTTGTTCGCTTTTGTGCCTAGCTTGGCAATCGCCCATTGGGTCACCACTACTGAGTATCATATCCCCCGCAAAGACTCCAGTGTGGTATTTCTGGCCGTAGACTGGTCAGGGGTATCACCTTGCTGGCCCCCCAAATCATATCAGTTCAGCATTGCTTCTGGCCGTAGACTGGACCAGGGACTTTGCCACCCAACCTCAGATGGATCTCCTTACAAGGCAGCAAGCACAACACCACTGGTTTGAAGCTGATCCCCGAGCGAAATTTGATGACCTATTGGAAGCTTTAGACCTCTACAAAGACATTTCGACGGAGTATGGTCTGAACCAGTCTGTGCATCAACATTGGCGGTTTGGAGACCCTCATAAGAAATCCGGAGACCCTGATCGACACGACTATGAGATAAAAGTTGTGAATGGTGTGGAAGTAACTCCTGGACCAGTGTGGCACAGCCTGTATCGATGGGTCATCAGCCAAGCTGATGAATTTTTATCCTTCCAAACAGTATACCTCATCACCGATAATCGAGATCTGCTGGCAGCAACTATCTCCAGCACTGCAGGGCTTAGTCACTGGCCTATGGTCGCGGCATGGTGGAAGGAGCGGGTACAATATGTAGGCCCGTATGGGGAACGTACCACTGTGGTATTTGTGCCTATATCGGCAGACACTGGTCTGTCTAAAGTGCACCCAACGTGGGCAGGAACCTATATTCTTGATGCGTGTGTTTTTCTTTTCCCTGATATCAATTTTGCTCTTATTGATAGTGACTGTGTGCCAGTTACATTATTCGAGATTCAAGAGCTATGGCTTTCATGCGCGGAAAGTGACTCCCCTGCAGATGAAAGCCGACATCCAGCAGCAATCCCGAGTAGTCCAATTGCTCCTGCACAGAAAAGAGCAAGATCAGTTGACACGGGTCAAGCCACGCAGCAACAACCGGGCCCCCCTATCAAACTGCCCAAGTCGCGAAGCGTCGAGAACCTGATGGCTAGTACTGGTAGATCGCCAACTCCTGTCCAATCCGGGAATTTCGAGGATGAGGTCGACTTTGGGGGATCCGAGCCATCGAGCCCACACTCAACAGAAGATGACAAGAGCCACAACTCCACGCCAACGGCTCAGTCGTGCCAAGGATCGACTGACAAGCAAGCTGCTGCTGAAACATCAAAACCTGTTGCCATCAAGGGCATCATCCTGGTTAGTGAAGCCTTCACGGAAATTAATGCTGGACTGGTTATCGTGTTGGCATCTCGGCATCGCAGCCCAATTCCAGAGTCTGACCTGGTAGACCCTGATCGTGACCCTGACGAACTTGCCACTATTGCCAGCAGTGCCTACCGTGACCATGTGGACAGCTACCTATCGACCACACAACCGCCTTGCGATACTGAAACAGCTGTTTCTAGTGGACTGCTAGGATCGCCACTTCTAGGCACGACCACTCGATGTGCAGCTGACTGGTGTCATGCTTGGAGCATATTGGGGCAATGGTCTGGCTTGGTCACGTTTCCAGTGCCGGCAACAGGGCAGTGGCCTCGCCACGGGCACTTGCGAGGAATTCTTGATGGATTCCAAGGCAGACAGCCCAATTTTCACAAGTGGGCTCGTCCTGCTTATGAGCAAGGAGCTTTGCCAACACTCAGTCTCCTCCCAGGTGAAGTTGCGATCAAAGTGCTCCCAGGAGACAAGATGTACCAGGCTATGGAGATTGAACCGGGCTTTATGCGACCCGTCATATTGCATGGATTTGGAACAAGGGCTAAGCAACGGTTACCATCTCGACTTGAGGACTTGGCGCAGTTTGGCTGGCTACCATTAGCAGCAGCCCTTTTTGGGACAGCAGAGTGGCAGCCACAGTGGCTCCACCACAACTTTCTCCCAGTTATAGGACTGCGTGTCCATGCAAAGCTTCCTCCTTCTCCGCTGTCGTCTCAGCAACTAGTGGCATTACTAGGTTTGTGGGAGCGAAGACCTGCCCTGGGAACCCCTTGCCGTGCTCTTGCCCAGGCTGCTGTGCTCGCATTTGGTCTTCCTACAGCCTTTCGAGCACCAGAGGAGTGGACAACATCAGTAAAGGGAGAAGTCTTTGATCTCGTACAGTGCTCCCAGCGGATCTATACGGGAGAGGCAGCCAACACGTCGCAAGCTCCTCATTCTCGGGTTGACCGGCCGATGAGATGGGCGCAGTGGATCTTCTCGATGAATAGCCTGTGGCAAGAGGACTCCCCTATGCCAGATCGACCTCTCACTGTGCATTGCAGTGGACTGGGAGGCGGACTGCTAAGCCCTGATCATGAATACGACCTGTTCTTCCAGAACCATGCGCAAATAAAAGTGTATGGCCCTTCGCTGGCAATGACGGATGACTGGGAGCAGCACATCACCCAACTCGGATTGACCAAAACAACGCATGAGTATGCAATCTACCAGCTTCTCTCCACTGCAGTGGGATGGGGTGCATGGAAGGAGTTCCTGCCGGACAGATTTGCGAACCTCAAGCTTTTGATCACCCGTGCTATACGGCTGTTGACGGCTGCTACCATCCGGCCGGCACATGCGAGACCTCCCCACCCCACGTGGGTCACAGCGGTACGTCAAATCTTTCGATGTTACCATCCACAGGGCAAACTGCTGTTGGTGCGGGCGTGTTTTCCCCATCTTGTGACAGCTTCCATCCCAGACGGCATAAGAGACATTGATGTTCTTGGATTTTCGGCTGGATCGTACACTGGACTGGCTCTCCACAAAGTGCTCAATGAGTTTGATTGCTTCCCAGGTACCACAAAGGTTGCTGCCATTGCTACTCCACCAGAAATGTTGAGGCTAGCAACTGGAGAACGAAGAGTAATCCTTCTCCACTGCCTTGAAGATCGACTCTGCGTGTGGCGTCCGACCACCCTTACAGACCTCAGCTATGATGTTGTACTCATTGATGGGCAGCCTTCCTGGGGTGGCAGAGCGCGACATGCTTATGGGCATCTGTTGTTTACATCAATTGAAGAAGGCACCTATCATATTGACCATCTCCAGATAACGACCCCTGAGGTCATACCACACGGAGTACGGTGCGAGGGGCTCCTACGGGTGCTCTCATGGGTTAGCTTTGATCTCCCTGATCACTGCAAACGGACCCTCAGCTCACTTCTACAGGCTGCTGGCCAGGGATGTGCTGATCTGCATATGGTGCCATGGGATGACAGGGATGTCCGCGATAACCCTATTGCTACAGAGCAGGATCTCCGACAAATCCTGATTGACATGATCCCAATTCCTGGGCAGGCGAATGCAGAAGGAGGAACACTTATGCGAAACCTGCTCACCGAATTCCTCCGTGGGTTCCCTCTGCGCATATTGATCTTCCTGCTCGATATGGTGTTGCCTCAACTGGATGCGTACCATGCAGGTCGTCAACTACAACACTTGCACCCTTGGACTAGTGTATTGTTGGCACAACGACAAGAGCGAGGTCATCCGGGAGTTGAACTGGTGGTCCGATACGGCTATGAGGCTTTTGCTGGATTTCATGTGATGCAATTGATCACTGACTGCATTCCTCTTTTGCTCTTCAGTGACCCAAAGGCGGTTCCCTCCGCGTCACCATGGAGTCTGTGCCAACATGGTAGCCTGGGAAGCATGGAAGCCAATGTTATGGCAGGGAGAGCCTTGTTTGGGCGCTTCCAGCTCCCAGAGGGCCCGCGTCGATGTGCCATCTTCATAGTCCAAGAAAAAGTAATGCAAGGTACGAGTCGTGCTGCTGACTCCAGGGCTTACCGGCGAATTGCCCCGAAATCCCTTGAGCTAGTCCTGGTCTCCAGGTCAGTTGCGTTTGCATTTTGTGGCCGCCTCCTAGTGCAACAGCCAACGGAAGTGGAATACTTTGACCCCGAACGAGACTGGCCGAAGCCCATTGTCTTTCATGCAAGCTTTTCGGTTGTGATGGAGGAAATGGCTTTCCTTGGTGACACAAGAAGCAGATGTGAATTGCTGGTTTTCGCACAGGCAAACCCTGCACGCCTCCCGCTGACTATGGGCATCTTGCAGCCCAACATCCCAGTGCGAAGAATGATGAGCGAACGCCGTACGAAGCTGACGGACGCATTGGTCCGAGTGCTCTGTCGATTACTGACACCTATCGGAGTTGCCATCCCTGGCCCGCATGATGAATATATGCGTGACAGCCTACTCCCATTGGCTGCGCATGGGGATGGGCACGTCCTTACTGTAGCAGTAGCATTGCTCATGGCGATCCTCACTGGCCGCTCTGACCTGTGCATCGCAGGCGTTTTTGGTGCCGGGAAGACACGCTCGTTGGCGGTCTTGCTCATTGCCCTCAGCTGCGAGCTTAGTGATTTCTATGCCATAGTGTACACCAAAGAAAATGTTGCTGCAAAAGCCTTGGCAGACCAAATCAGTGACCTTGCTCCCCCCACACGAAGTGCCTTTGGACGGCTACTAGGTCGCATCGAAGAAGGGAAAGGTGAGGCATATGCAACGAAAATTGATGTTCGATGCAGTGATCGCAATAAGGTTATTGCTGAGAAACGCATCTTAATTGCAACTGGTGGCTCGGCTACGGCGGAGATGGCCATGAAATATTCGTCCTTTAGTCTCTGGCTCTCTAAAGTCTGGCTTGCATTTATGGATGAAAGTCAACAGTACGGCAACTACCATGAAATTGCCGCTCTTGCTGCAATCCAGCAACCAGCACTGTTAGTGTTTGTCGGCGACCATAGGCAAACGCCTGGAGGCCTGTCCAAGGGAAGGGCGGCAGCAGCAAACAGACAAAAGCTTCTCCACCGTCCCCTGGGACTACGGGCTTTGAATCGCCCTGGAGATTATCTGCCTCCTGCCCGGCTCACCAAGTTAATTGCACTCCTGTGGCCGGATGCAAGCCAGGACAACGATTCGGAAGTGGCGCGGCTACTCAACCTCGGACAAGCACCGCACACAGGGACTTGGGTAACGGCGACAACTGCCCAACAGTTACCAATCTCCTTGGCGCGCTTTTTCAGTGAGGAAACGCTTAGCCACCTGAATGTTCAGAGTTGCTTGATTTCTGCGATACTGGCTGTCTTGCTCATTGCCACTGCACCAGAAGAATTTGGCATCCCTGAGTGCACAACCACGATTGAAGCAGCCGGCCTGGATGGTCCACATCGATGGGGCATCATACTGCCCAACAGCTCCAGAGTGTCCCTATTGACGTATAAAGCCATTGTTGCAGTCCGGTATCCGGAATTGGTGCTCCATGATCAGGATCCCATACAAATAGGCCATTTTGTCCCCCACGATTACACGGTTGGGCAGGGAGGATTCCGTACGGTGTTATGGGAAGTACCTAAATATTCCAGAGACCTCCTGGCTGCTATTGAGGATATTGTGGTCTTTCTCAATTACCTACAAAAGTGTTATAGAGACCTCAATCAAGGTGCGACGGCGCAGCTCCTCGTCATGTGTAATCGTACGGCAGTGCACACACAACTGCTGCAACATGGCTTCCAGGCTGCTTGGTTTGGAGGTCTGCGGATTGCCACCACCTCATCAGCAGCAGGAGCCACGGCACGAATAGCAGTAGTAGTCCAGACAGGATGTGGGTTCCTCAGTGGGGGCCGGCGAGGTGCAACGATAGAAGACAAAGAGGATTGCTTTGGACGAGCCACTGTCGCGCTCACCAGGGCCATCCAGCATACGTACATTGTCTCCCCCATTGATATGGCTGGGCTGATTGGGATGGCGCAGACACTTGCAGTGTACCACTACGGGTATTATACCCTTAAAGATCGCACTGTCCAGTTCCACGAGCCCAAGCATGTGCCATCTGATGCAGAGGCGGTCCTTGAGTGGGGCCTAGATACACCGTTTAGTTCCCAAGATAAACCGCCTCTGGCCATAGCTATGGTGGTGATCGTGAATGGTGTGCGATCCCTGAAAAGGTTCCGCTTGGTCATGGCACAGAAATCAAAGCTGCGGCTTACACAGGAAGTCACTGCAGCGCTAGCCTCCCAAAGTCGTGACCACCGCCTCACGGCAAGCAGCTTCTTTCCGTGCTCCATAGATAGGGAATACCTTTACGGCTATGCCGGCGATGGATATCGTTCTCCGCTTTGGTTGTGTGCTTCCCACAATGGCTCCCCTGTGTTGGTGCATAGGCTCAGAGGAAGCAAAATGTATTTTCATCAAGCCACCAAAGATCGGCGAATAGTGCTCATCCCAGGTATCCACTATTTCGACGCTCACCGCCTGCAACCACTGCTATTACAAGCTCCTGCACTGCAAGTACACATGAGAGAGAGCTCTCTGGTAGGCCCGGAAGGGGCTGGCGAGCAAGTGGACGATCCCTCGTCGGACGAAGAACAATCCACCACTGCAAGTGAAACAGAGGCAGAAAGTGAAGATGATGACGAGGCTAGACCCCAGAGGAACCATGGTGCCCGCCAATCCCACCGGCCATGGATGATCCTACGGAACAGGAAATCAAGGGTGCTGCGGACAAGTTGGCCACTATGATCAGCAGTTCACAACCCAGCGCTAGTGTCTTCTTTCATCCTGACAACCTTGGAGCTCTTCCACACCTGTGGCTGCAAGCGAAGCTTACCATCTCCCTGACCTCAATGCAAGAAAAGTTTGCACGCCTTTTCATGTCAATTGCGTCAGAACTGTGACTGCGGGGCGTGATTGGGACGGTTGAGGAGGTCTTTGCACATGCTGCTCGGAGTTTTACCCTCCGGCTGGCTGAAAAGCTCTCGCAGTACATCTGCTCTCTTACTCGAAGAGCGGAGTCCCTGGCTACCCCAGAGACGGAGTGCTTGCTATATGCCACTTTCTGGTTTCGTCCAATCCTCTCCGAGCTCATTGTGGCAGCCAGAGAGAGTGCAGAGGTAAACCGAAAACGTGCCCCCAGTGGCCCTGTCAAAGTGGTTGTTACGAACCAGCCCCACTCGCGGCGCCACACAGGGGTCGACTTGGTTAGTGGTACTACGGCCTTATTGGCGTGGTTTCCGGCGAGCTGGGCCAGCAAAATCGCGCCATGTTTCGTAGGGGAGGCTGGTGGTAGCACCCAAGCCCCACAGGAGATTTCCTTCTCTTGTCCCCATCGAGTATTTGAAGGGTTGCAGAGAGATGCGGCTGATCAAGTCTTGCAGGCGGTTAGATTTATTGACAAGAACGCTCCAGGACTGAGCTTGGCCTTGGATGAGGAATTTCAAGCAGCTGACTGCTTTTCAGAACTCGCCCGAGGACACACACAAGGGGTAGTTGACCCCTCTATTTTGATGGGCCTGCAACCCACTGGACCCACCCGAGTCAACCTGGAAATAATTGTACCATCCGCCAAAGGACTTACGCCTGAAATGTGGAAGCAGACAGCCACTTTGTGCCCGCTTGATTGGCCATCCAATTATAGCCTTCTGAGATTGTGGCACACGCCCAAAAGCTTCCACCAATATGCTGCACAACTCAAGCAACAAGTTCAACATCAACATATGTTCACTCACTGGGAAGTCAATCGCGCCAAGCTAGCCAGCAGAGTGTTGTTCCCACGACCAGCTCATTATCTATCGGAACAGACCCTGCAACAGCATGTGCGAGAGCGTGTCTTCCCTGACAGGAAACTACGCAAAAGAGTACCGCAGAATGATGTAGCTGCGTTCAACGCCAAATGCAACGAAGTATGTCGCTTGGCTGCAATGAGTGAAGCAGCGAACCCTGTCTCTTTTGCTATCGGGAATAGCTGGAATGACACTCTCCGAGCAGACAAACGCCACCATCTTGAATACACTACACGGAGTCAGACATAGCCCTCCTTCCTCCCCCTCCTCTACTTTCCCTGGTCGCACACCTCGTTTCACCTCTTGATTTTCAGGCGTTTCTTTGCTTTGCTTCTTTTTCAGTCCTGTTGTCTGGCCCTCCTTGTCCGCTGAGTTGGGCCCTTTTTGCCCCGGTCGGGACCTACCAGTGGCTCCCCTTGTCTGGTTTGTCCCTCCTTGCATCTTTACTTGGGTCGTCATGACCACTGGTGCATCTGTCCATAGACGTGGCAGGTGCATTGGGGTCTTCTTCTCCCAGGTATATGTTGTGAGCTTAGTGGTTTCTGTACTCGTGTGTCTGTCCGTAGACGTGACAGGTGCACTTGTACTGATCTAATTCGTTTTGCGGTGTTTGTTATGTCTTGCTGCACGCCCCTCCTTTTCTCTGTCCTCATCTCACTTCGTGCCTTACTCGGGTCCTGCGCACTTTGTTCGTCAAGTGCTTTGTCTGTGTTGCCCTCTTTTGCCCTGCCTGTGTGTCTGCCCTCCTTTGTTGTGGTTCCTGTCTCTGTCCTTCCTGCCTCCCCTGCCCCGCGGTTAGTCTTTTATTTGTGCTCTGGTCCAGCTTGCACCCCGGTGCACTGGTGCCTCCCTCTGGGTATCTGGTTGCAGCTGTGACGGCTCTGTTGCCCTGCTTTCATGCTGGGAGTGTGGTTAAGCTTTGCTATCCTTCCGTCATTCGGTTCATGGCAACAAAGGCTACTAGCCCTGTGTGGGGTTTTTACCCTCTACACCATGTCACTGGTGACGTCGGGAGCTTAGTTTGGCCATGCTGAGGTATTTATCGGAATGATGATCCAGGTCCATATTAGACTCCGCTAAGCTGCACTATTGCTATTCTAAGGTGATTGGTGCAGCCTTCTCCGCCCTGTCCTCCTCTGCCGTCCCGGCGCCCCCTCCCTATTTGGTTGCCGCTTGGTCCTGTTGCCCCGTTTTGCTTTGCTGGGTCTTCCCTTCGTCTGTCTGTGTCTCGGTTGGTCCTTGCGTGCTTCCTCTGTTTCCTCTGCTGCTTTGCCCTCCCCTGCTCTCACTCAGGCACCAAGGAATGGAGAATTGTTTGACTGTGCGTACCTTTGCTTTTTGGATGACTTTTTGTTTAGTTGGGTCCTACACTGAATGGAGAGACACGGACACAGCACTCTTGTGACCCACTAAGGTGACTCAGGACAGCCGTAAAGCCTGCACCCGTGAAGGCCGTCCCCCCTTTTTTGTTTTGCCTTTCGTGCTGGCTTACTTACGTCTTTCTGAGGGGCTGCTTTCTAATTTGTCGTAATTCGTTTGTTCTCTGTGGGTTCCCCTGGTATGTCCTCTGGCTGGGTACTCTCTATCGGTAGCTGAATCCAATTGAGGGGGTAATAGTTAGCCGGCCGATGCCATGGACCAGCCTGTGCTGCAGCGAGCTTCACCGGTGCTTTCCGGTGTTCCTCCCTGTAGGACAGCCTGGGGCGCCCGCGAGCAGCATAAGACTGCCAACATGGTTCGTCACTGGACAGAAAGGTGTGGTCATTCTGCAGCCTGTCAACTCTCTGGGTGAGTGGCAATACAGCCGTAGCTTTGTTACCATGCTTTCCGGTACGTACTGCAACGTACTGCGGGTCCTTCAGGAACGATGACATCCTGCAATGTCCTGAACAGTTCTGCAATTTGTATCCCTTGCGCACCTGCTTTTCGAACGCTACACTGCCTACGACAGCACTGGTACTGTGGCAATTGCAAAGACATTTTATAGTCACACGCGTTTTCTGCATGTTGCTCAGCTTTGCGGATACTATCAAGTAAGTCGCTGACTGAGACTCTACAATGGATGGCTGCAGTTCCCCTATGAAACTAGGGGCGTGCTCCCCCCATTTGAGATGTTGTTGGCGATGGCATGTTTGGAAGCCGCTCCCTGGCATTCTTTGCTTCCCCATTGCCATCACTGGCCCCCCCTTCAAAGGGGGGTTCTGACTGCATTTGACCTTGGTTTGTGATCGCAGCTGACAGTCAAGAGGATGACTATTACGTCCATGAAGGCCCACGACGAGCTGACCTGAGAGGACTCTGAGAGAGATTTCATAGTAGCTCTGCTTTCGTGTACAGCTTGTCTCATGCTAGGGTTAAATTCCGAGCTAGAGTCTTCATGTCTGCCTGGGCAGCTGCGATACATAATTCATTTTTTGCATGCTTTTGATAGTGATGCAGTGGATTTGCCACTGCGTCCGATTGCAAATCGATTCGGTGGGTGTTTTGTTTGGGCTCTGGCCCCGTTTTTTGGGTTTTGGTTTGTTTTCGGCTGTTTGCTTCGCTGTTTCCGCTGGCGAAACGCAAGTCTGGCTGGGGGATTTGCGGGTCGTCGTTTTTGGTGTGGTTGTGTTTTCGTTTTGGTGTTGAATCGATTTGCTTATTCACAGGACTTTTTTGTCCTTGTACAGTGTTTTGTCCGCTTACTCACATGTAAGGACCGAGCCATTAGTGCGACATCGGCCACAATCGAGGAAAAAAAAAAGTATATGAATACTGATATAGTCTGTTCGATATATAATTTTAACGCGGAGCGTGAATTTGTGAGTGATCATTTATGCCAGCTCGCTGGTTCTGCGTTCCTTGGTTTGTGTTGTTGGTGGTTTTGCTAGAGGAATAAGTTAGCGCTCCTGAAAGGATGATAACCTTATTTCTCGAAGCAAAATCTTTTGCATATCTTGTGCTATGCAAAAGAAACCAACGACGACAAACAAAATCTTTTCTTATTTTTCAAACCTTAAACTCGTTCCCACAACTGCTGTTATTTTCAGAGTTGGTGGTTTGAAGTTTGAGGTTATGATGTAAACTTATCTTGAAACTTGTGAAACGTGAAACGGTTCCAAGTCAAACTTCAACATGTTGCTCTGGAACATGGGATATCTTTGATATTTGAAGTCCTTCGGTTCAAGGACTAGGGTAGACCCAAGAGGTTTACCCTCCCACCTACACCCTCTCTTGGGTTCAGCAATTTCTTTACGTGCAATCACGTTCCAATTTTTCGCGCGATTTTTCATTGAGCCTAGCCCTTAGCCTTGAAGGCGGGTGCTCAGACTCAGCCGAATGAAAACCGAATCGCAATATGTGGATCAACCCCTTGGCTTAAAAAGGAGTGTCTGCATTTGCACGTTTCAGACCTGTCATTCCACTTTCCAGACTGCACGTTTTATTTTCGGTAAATACCTAGTGGCGCGTGACCCGTCGTTTTGCGAACGCCATACAGTATATGAATACTGATATAGTCTGTTCGATATATAATTTTAACGCGGAGCGTGAATTTGTGAGTGATCATTTATGCCAGCTCGCTGGTTCTGCGTTCCTTGGTTTGTGTTGTTGGTGGTTTTGCTAGAAGAATAAGACAGGGGATGTGATGATTGCGTGCAGTCAAGAGGACGCGCACCTGCTAGGAGAGTAGGTCATAAGCATGAAACACCCCACAGTCTTGCTGCTGATTTCCTTTTTGTAGCAGGGAAACATTGGAAAGTTATGGTCCTGTTGATGGTTCACACTGGGATGGTTGGCATGGTGGTTTGTGGTGGTGACAAAGAACGTGACGTGCAGTCAACTGCAGCTGTTCTCAATGAGATTGGTGTTGGAGGGTTGTCTGTAGAAGTAGCTACTGACAATGAGGCAGCACTGAAATCTTTGGTTGAAAGAGGCCTTGCCGCTAGTTCAGCACGAGGCTATCACTGGAGAAACATTTCAGAGGCAAGACCCCAGGCAAAAGGCATCGAGAGGGCCGTTTGCATCATGAAAGAAGGGATCTATGCCAATTGGTTGGCACTTGAACGCCATTGCAATGCCAGGATTGCGTTGGAATCCCCCCTTTTGGGATATTTGGTGGGACATGTCTATAGGACGTACAACGCATACTGTGAGGGAAAGGCTGGGAGCACCCCCTTAGAACGTTTGAGAGAGAAACGGGGAGGTCAGGCACCTAGGTCTTATCCTTTTGGGGCAGTTGGGTTTTTGAAACCAATTCACCCTTCAAAATGGCCTGGTCAGCGTTTGGTGTTGTGCCATTTTCTCGGCATGAGATATGTGACTGGTGGAGGTTGTTTGGGGTACCCATTTTCTGTTGATGCTGAAGGGTATCGTGAGGTGATCAAAGGTCACTCTTTCAAACTGAAGGAACCTCTCCAGTATGATGTTGAATCTCTTTTTCCTCTTTTGGCAGGCGCCAGGCCACAGGACTTCCCAGAACCACGTCTTGAGGCGCCACAGGCAGAACAGGCCTTACCCCCACCTGATTTTCCACCAGAGTTGGATCCACCAGTTCTTCCAAGGAACGAGGTGTCTCCACAGCCCATTGCAGATGGAACTGAAGGGATGGATGTAGATGCAGGTGAGGTAGGTGAAGGTCCTGAGCCCATGACGATCGACAGGGTCGATGAGGGTTCAGAAGGGGAAGGATCTGAGGAGGAAGAAGGGGATGCGTGGTTGAACAACCTTATTCTTCAAACACAAGCTGATGTGTGGAACACTTTTTGTTTGAAAGAGTCTGGTTGTGTTTTCCCTGTTGGTGAGGGAAGTAGTGATTTCTTTGTAGAGGACTTTGGAGGTCAAAAGGTTCGAGTCGACATTCCTGAAAGTTCTTTTGACGAGCTCACTGGAGCTGCTTTGGACTTTGAACAGGTGAAACAGGGAATGAAGACTGAGGTACAGCAGCTTGAGCGACTTAAAGTAGGGCGCTGCCTTGTCGAACGGGATGGCCGGGCACTTGCTAAGGAAAAACAAGTCACGGTCTTGACCTCACGTTGGGTATTGACCCAAAAGACCTCAGAAATCGTTCGGTGTCGCCTTGTAGTGCGAGACTTCGCTACGGGAGGGACCTCAGCCTTGAATGCTGGGATCTACGCGCCAACGTCGTCTCTGGACGGGCTTCGTTGTGTGCTCGCAGTCTCCGTGGTGAAAGATGCTAACTTTCCTCTTTGGATCTTAGGCAGAGTCAGATATTCATAGGAAATGCCTACGTCTCCCGAAGCTCAAACCCGGGTACTCATGTTACTCATGTTACTCATGTTCACATAAATGACATAAATTGCTTCATTATAGTCCCCAGCCCAGCCTAGTGCCGACTTTGTTCCAATTTGTTTTCATTTATCCAATTGATTTCAGTATTTCAGTAGTGCAAAAGGATTCAAAAGCACGTTGCCGCCATATTGGGTTATTGGGGCAATGTTGTTTCAAAAGCATTGCTGAGCAAGCAAAACAACCACATCAGCGTTAATTTATTTCACCCAGCATATGATGTTTGCCTTTGAAAACCATATATGTATTCTGTCAAGTTTGCAATTTCAACATGGGAGCATTTTTCTTTCAATTTTTTTCTTTCCGTTCAATTGCATTTATGAAATGTTCATAAGAAGTCATAAAATATTTTTTTGTTTATAAATTTCCATAAATTTTCATAAATTTTCATATTTTACATAAACTTGATAAATTTTCATAAAATTTCATAATTTTAATTAAATTTCATAATTTTCATAAAATTTTATAATTTTCATAAATTTTCATAAACTTTCATAAATTTTCATAATTTCATAAATTTTCATAAAATCTCTTTAGTTTGGAAAAAAAACTATTTAAAAAAAAACATAAATTTGAAAGCGCCCTGCCAGCCTGCCACTGCCAGCCAATTATGATTTGTAAAAAACTAACCAACACGACAAACAAACTTGGACGCGTTTGGACGTTTGGACTTGCTTTGTTTTGTGGATGCGGGGTTCCCGCTTCACTTCATTGTTGTTGTTTCAACTTTTTTGCGGATGCGGGTTCCCGCTCCATTGTTTTCTGTCTATTTGGAATTTGGAATCACTGAATCACTGGAATCCAATGCAGCATTGGTTGTTATGATCAGTTTTGTGGCTCAGTGGTTTTCACCTTGGCTTGGCGCTGTGTGCCCCATTCCGTTCCTTTTTTTGCAATGTTTTGCCCGTACTGCAAAGAAGTTCAGTGCAAAAAGCTTTGGACGCCTTCTCAATGGGCTGCATGTGAGCCAATTTTGGGAAACGCTGACGGATGCAAGCGTTGCAATGTGATGCAGGAGGCCGACCAGCTGAGGCTTATGGAGCCCATTGAATGGCGTATGTGGTATATCGCAGAACCAGCCTTTCAATCCAACTTCAATGCCCTTGCGAAGCAGGTTCATGAAATGCCTCCTGCAGACAAGGAACGTCTTCATGATGGTTACCACACTAATTCTGCTCAGCCCCAGTGCGGGGAAAAAATTACAGGGCGAATCTTTATGATTATGGCCCCTGAATTTTGCAATGAGTTGCATGTGAGTAATCTGAACACAGCAGCCAAATTGCTGGAGCAAACGCAACAGCATGCTTTCGAGGTGAACCACCTGTGCTACCAGCAAATCCGAGACATCATGGAGTTGACCCACTACCTGGAATTGTACCGGACAATGCCAATTCCAGCAGGACTTGGGCCATTTTTTGATGTTTGGAGAAGATATACACAATGAAGACTTTGAGGTTTGAAGGAAGCGACCCAAGTTCCAGCTTCAACCAGAGGACCTTGCAGAAAGGATTGGGTTGCAATGGTGGTAGTTACAAGTTACAGCTGCAGCTACAGAGTCGGTTACTGCGATTCTACTTTTTCAAGAAGAAACCGGCTTCAGTGGCAGCGAGTCAGCGAGAGCCTAGGAATTTTGATTTTGATTATGGCCTAAAGGGCTGAATGATCATTTCAACGGAATTTGGAATTGAAACCCGTTTTGATCCGAACCGTAGATCTTGGGGTTGCCTAAGGCACTTAGAGTTTTCAACTAATAGGGAGTGTAGGAAAACAGGACAAACTCCCGCTGCAAGAAAGGAGGCAGTGACCGGGAAGGCAAGTGTTTTTATTGGAGAGCAAGGAAACACAAAAAAAAACAAATTGTTTGTTGGTTGAATTGATATGATTATTTTGGGTAAGGTTTAGTGGTTGGACCGCCGATCGATTCAATCAATGGGCATGAGTTTTGAAATTCAGAAAAGATGAACATGCCTTCTGGCGAATATTTTTCTAGAAAGGAAAATTCAAGCAAAACAAAACAATGTGTTTGCAGAAAGGAACATATAATATTGTTATCTTATGCCATGAGAGTTGAGCGGTTTGACCGCCAAACGATTCATATGTGAGAATCTCTTTCAACATAAAACAAATAAATTTGTTATGACTCTGAAATGTCACTATAGCAACTTACACATTCAGTGGTTGTGAGAAACTGCAACATTGTTCAATTTGTTGATTCTATTTGCACTTGCAGCTTTCGCT
The DNA here is from genome assembly GCA_947184155.2 of Cladocopium goreaui. Lineage (NCBI taxonomy): Eukaryota > Dinophyceae > Suessiales > Symbiodiniaceae > Cladocopium > Cladocopium goreaui. The sequence continues at coordinate 876,221 of CAMXCT020000136.1, read as the reverse complement.
CGCGGAGTTGAAAAAAATGACAGTGCAAAGAATATCCTTGGATCACATTTTAAATTAATACAGTTCATTTTGTTTTTGTATTGTACGGTTTTGCACAGTTTTGCAACAGACATTGACACTTATGACACTTACCAAGGCTTGGAGTCACCTAGGAACTTGAAACTGCATTTAAATAAAATCAACATGATCATTGTCTTTGCATTTTTGATCTTTAGGGATTGGCAATGCTTCTCCCATGTCGGACGTGGCACCGAGATTTGCCTGGGTGTGTACCCATGGAGAGTCACAGCGTTGGGGAAACAGACCAGATGGAGGATCATACAAAACAGACTGGAATTCTTGTAGCTTGGCACGGGTGGACGATGTGAACGCCGACAGAGATGCGGGTCTTCATTTAGCAAGGGCTGTATTGCCCAAAAAATGTGCTGACCTTGTTTTGGGATTGGTTTTGGTAAAACCAGCTTTCGTTTACCATGCCCTTTGCCACCTCAGCAATGCAGAGCAGACACAGCAAACTTTTTGGGCATCTGTCTTTGGCAACTCATTGCATGGAAAGTTATATTTTTTTGCACGGGAACCAGGAACACCAGCATTTGCTTTGAGTGAGCCAGTGAACATGCCGATAGTGGACAAAAGAAGGCTGAAAACCTTTTTCGGATTGTTGGATGTTGGAGCTGGCATTGACTTGTCAAACCTTCTGGAGAAAATTTTGCCGCAAGATATGATGCCCATGGCGTCGCAATGCCAATTTTGTGTGCGTTTGCCGGCGTACTTTGCTTGGGAACTGGTAAGTGGACACACCAGTTCTTTCGCTTTGCCAGATCCAGATGTTGAGGATTTGTTTCACAACTCCAAACGCATGCGATCCCGAATGGTTGGCTGGTCACATTGGCCTGGAAGTTTTGATGCTTTCGAGCCACCGCCTTTTATGGACCAATCAGAAGATTTTTCTTCAGAAAGTGCTGGTCGAATTGCAGGCTTGATCAGGTCTTTGGCTTCAAGGATTCCCAGAGATGAAGATGATGCAGAAACGTTCCAGGAGTGTAGCTTGGCAGTGAATACATTGTTGCGGGTGCGAGATGAGCTTAGCACAGAAGGTCTTCACCAAGGTGTTGTGCAGCTGCAAGGACGCGTGAGTTCTGCAAAGCGGCTGCCTTATCAAGCTGCTTATCTAATCAAGACATTGCTTGTTTGCAACCATTTACGGGATGCTTCAGATTTAAAAAAAGTTCTTCGCAGAGCAATCGAAATGGTATTGCCAAAGTCTTTGACGCAGGAAATCATTGCAAAGTTTTTTCATCCTCGCCATGCGCCAAAAATTCCAAGCGCTTCAAGCATCACACGTGCACGGTTTATACTGGATGTGGCGCTGATGCTTTTCAACAGAGAAAGGAATTGCAAAGAAATTGACAGACAGCAGGAAACAATTCGCTTTGCAATGGTAGATTCATCTGTCCAAGGACACTACAACTTGGAGCTTTTGCGTGTTGTGTCTGTTGACAGTTCAGAAGTTGTGGAATTGTTTTTGGATGCGCAGCAGTGCTTGACAGAATCAGAGAGATTTACCAGTGATGTGTTTGCTGGAAGAGTAGATCCTGTGGTGTGGCTGTTGTATATGGAAGCAGAGGAGCAAAGAATGTTGAACATGAACTCCCGCATGCGCTTGGACTTATTTCCAGCCGTTGCACTGGGGAACCAGCAGCTGTATCACAAATTTCACGCAGTTGCTCATTCGTTGTTTCTTGAAACAGGCAGTGCCGGTTCTTTGGCTTTGTATTCATCCCAAATCTCAGCATTTTGTACAGACCAGGGTACCGAATTTGCACTGCCAAAGATTCCAGCTGTTCCCATCCAGTCTTTGTTTGGGTTCTTGAAGCCAGGTGACGCTGACACGGATTGGGCTGATTGGGCACCTGCCATGCGCGATTTTGGAGAAGGAGACAGAGACGCCTTAACAGAACCGTGTGTCAATTTTTCACGGGCTACGGCGATTGCCGGTTTGCTTCACATAATTCACAACTCATCAGCAGACCTTGGAAAATCGATGATGTGCTGGGACACAATCACCAATCAGCTCCAACACATTTCCCGACTTTTGCGCCGAAGAGATTCCAAAACCCGCTTGATGGAGTCTTGTTTCAATGATCCAATTGGAAAAAATTTTCATGCAGACATCAAACAATTTCAGTGCAAGCTTCACACAGGTCGGTGGGGTAGCGTCTCTACTTGTATCCTGGGAATTTTGTCATTGGAGACTGTGCTGCAGTTTGGTTGGGATGCTGCCAAGTACAAAGGCGGCCGTGGTGTCGCTGCTCCCAATGAAGGAGAAGACTCGCACCAGTTTGGGGTTGACATTGCGGTCGTTGATGAAGCAATCAAGTCGCAACTTTTCTGGGCGCGACTGAAGATGTTGGAGTCTTTGGCAATTGTGCTTCGCAAGTGTCTTGCTTGGGCTGAGAGTTGTCCCTGTCACTCAAACGGAAACGCGGTTTTGCAACGTGAAGACATCCCCAAATTATGGGCTTCCTGCCCTGTCCGGGGCTGCAGGGCTCCTGAACTTGCTGCAGGTGATTTTTTTTCAATGTTTAACGGGCATGTGGACCAGTCAAGCGCTGCTTTACTTTTGTCTTTGCCTCGCGATTTGAATCAAGGAGACAGGATGAATTTACTTCACGACTTTGAGTCTGGTAAGAACCACTTGCACTTTGTGTTCCGCTTGAGATTGGCTCATTGGAACGAGTGGCCTTGGAAAATTTATGGATGTGCCCATCCCAGCCAATTTGTTCACAAGAAGTTTATTGAGGATTGTCTTGGAGTTGGGGCTCAGCAAGTGGCCTCCTGTCCTCTTTTGCAGGAGCTTCACAGTGAGTCTGTCAGCGCAGAGGCACATGCATATTTGCTTGAAGGAGGCGAGTTCCCAAGCTACCCAAACTTGTGCCGTTTCATGGCAATTTTTTTTTGTCCAACTGCTGAAAGAGCTGTGGAAGGCGACCACGCGATTGTCCACAGAAAGGTTGCTCTTGCTCGAAACCACACAATAGCGTACATCAGTTCTTCCAGAAGGATGGCCACTCTCCAGGGATTGATCGATAGCGATCCGGAAAATCTCACAAAGTTGGCAAAACTGATGCACAGTGTCCACAGCCCTGCTCTTGCTTTGAATGAGTTGGGATTTGCCAATCACCCTTCTGCAGCTATCATTGGGAATTACCGGGACCCAATGCACATGAAGATCGTGTATCATGCTGACCCTGCTACCCTTTTTAGGTGTGCTCCAGATTGGTCTGACTTGATACCTCCAAGCAACCCAGATCTTTTTGCAATTCAGGACAGCAATGGTACCGGTGGCAAAGCCGATGGCGATAACCTGGATCCAAGAGATGAAAAATCGTCTGCACTGGTGGCCTATCAGGGGGAGAGCTCTCGATCGCAGGAGATTGTGAGACGTTACATTTTGCAATCAATGAAAGTTTGGCTTCGGGATGACCAGGACAAGATTGCAGCCGAGAATTGCAGGTTTGTGTATTCGTTTCCTTTTTGTCCAGCTGCCATCAAATCACTTGGGATAATTTTTGACAATACAGCACTGAAAAGAAGCCTGTCGCAAAGTGGAGTTTTGTTTGCGCAGATTTTGAGGACTGGAGTCGGAGACATCAAAGTTCCACATCCGAATGATTTCAATCGCAGCAATTTGGCAGTGGTGTTTCTTGAAGTCACAAAGTTTGACCAGGTTGCTGACTCTGTGATGGTAAGGAGTGATCCAATTCACATCGATGCCTCAATTCCGGAGCCTGTGACTACTGGGTCAAGCACGCCATTTGTGCTTTGCTTGGATGCCTTTCCATTAGATACACTGATGAAGATGCGAAGATGGGAGGTTGAGCCTGAGTTGAATGTGTCAATCAAATTGGCTGATGGGATGGATCCTGATATCTATGGGACGCCGTATTGCTCAAAGTTGTTGGCTGATCTTTTGGCTGAAGGTAGCTTCTTTCTGCAAGGAAATTCTGAGGGTTTTGATGTCAAGCAGTCAATTTTGACAGACATGCGAAACAGAGGTTTGACAGAGCAAGATGACAATGCCGGATGGGCCTTGACTTCGGACGGAAGGTGTGCCGTTTCAGTTTCCTATCTTTTGAAGAAGCGGCAAAAGGTTGTGCGGATCAGAAGTGGTATCTCCTTACAAGACATGGAAACCGTTGAACTTTTGATCCAGATGCAAAATGACAAATGGAAGCCTGAGCTTGTTGACGGCAAAAAGTCTGACATTGCCAAGAAATTCTATGTACATGATGAGTCGGAAAAAATATGGTACCAACCTGGCGGCAAAGATTCTGTGTGCCGTGAGTATTTGATTTTGCTGCTGACTGCAAGCTCACACTTGCAACCGGTGCCTCATTTGCAGCCTACCGAGGTATATTTGAAACTTCTTGGAAAAGAAACAAAGTCTAAGAAACGAAAAAGCACACTGCTTTTTGTCGGAGATGAAGATATATGGTTTGATGAGCAGCTTGCAAAACCGTCATCAAGAAGAGTAACAGCCGTAGAGAAGAAACCCAGAAAAACTCTTTTGGAATCCTTGCAAGATGTGGATGCAGATCAGCTACAGGGACGGCTTACTGATTCAGGCACTGGCAGAGCCGGCAGCATTGGTGTTGTGCAGCCAGCCGATTGTAGTGGTTCTTCAGATTCCTCAGACAGCAGTTCTCCAGCAGCTTCAGCAGGCAAGCTATCCGCAAGATCTTCTTCAGCTGGCTCAGGAGCAGGTCAGAATGATTCAGAGTCAGAGTCTGGCGATTCGACTCGCTCATCTACATCGTCGTCATCTTCAACGTCTGGACCAAATAATCCTAGCAGTTCCAAACCTGAATCCAAGAGTCAGAAGCAAGGTGTGACGAGAAGGGATCGTAATTCTGAATACTGGGGAGCTTTCAGATTCACACCTACCAAAACTGGATGGCAATGCACTTGCTCCAGTCATGAGAGTGATGGCAAGGCACATTGCACAAAGACAAGATCAAGCAATGTAATGGGAAGCGAAATGGCCCTGCGGATGCTTAAAACTTGGGCTCTGTGGGGAAAAGATGCTACTTCAAAGGACGACCACCAGCAGCGGATTTGGAAGAAAGTTTGCGACGCTCAGAAAAGCAATACTCTGCCTTCCATTGAAAGTTTGGACAAGCAAGTTTAAAACTTGTAACTTGGAAACTGACTGATACTCTGAGACGCTGTGGATGTGTGAAAAAGAATGTGTTGTGGGTCAGGAGTCAGGAGTCCTCAGGAGTCAGGAGCTGATTGGCGGCGAGGTTGATCTATCTATTGGAAAATCTACCCACTTTGAGTCTGGGAGTTGGGTGATCTGCATTTTTGTTTGAAACTTGTGGGATTTCTACAGCATAATTGGTGATTTTGTGGTTTCGTTGAATTTTGGGGCTTGCTCAGAAATGCGTGTTTCAGTTTCGAGGAATTTCGAGCAATTCGAGCTTACAAGTTTATGAAAATTCATAAAAATCATAAAAATCGTATGCCACAATAATAAAGATTGATCAAAAGACAGAACATTGTGGTTGGGTGCTGATTCAAGTTTGATGTACCTATGACTATGACTATGACTACGTATAAATTTGTTTGTTTGGATCATGTATGTTGATGCTTAGCGGTGTGACCGCAAGCAGAAAAATGATATGTTTTTCCATTTGATTCTGGGGCTCATCAGCCTGTGATACTGCAGAATATCGCAACAAGGTTCAAGTGAAAGGTAGGCTATAGTGGTTTTTATTGATGAGTTGTTGGACTTTCACGTGGGTAAAATATTTCAATTTTAAAACGTATGTGACAACATCAAATTACAAACAGTTATGAATTTGATGAAACATGTATGTAATATGTGAACGTTTAGCTATATCTTATCTGAGGAAAATTGTTCATTTTCAATTTTGGAGTACAAACAAAAGATATGATGATTTGCTCAGGGTCGCCATCAGGTATCAGCTCACAAGTCATGAATATCACCTCTGAAGTCACAGTATATATGTTTGTTCAACGTAGAACAACCAGTCAGTGGCCTTCTATTGCCGCCATTGCTACAATGTCGGGATCTGAAGCAGCGTCAGATGCCACCAAAAAGACAGGTGACAGTGATTCAGAAAGCACTGCCGTCACGGTGGAAATCAAGGTGAGGTCATTGAAAAAGGCAGTGAAGCAAGCCATGAAAAAAAAAGGCCAAGAAAACACGAAAGTCAAAGAAGAAAAAGAAGAGCAAAGGATCCCATAAGGAAACGCGCAATCGTGGACCCTGCAATCAACGATCCAGAACAGTTTCTCCTGAGAGAACACGCTCCCTGTCACCTTCGAGGACCAGATCACCATCAAGGTTCGGTAGGGCTGAAACATTTTGAGATTACAGTTGTGAGTTCAATCTAATGTTCAACAAGGGATGTTGTTTTTGTCAATGATTGCAGGTTTCCAACCGTGGTGCCTGATGCGGCTGCGACCGGGCAAAGCCAGTTGCAGCGACAGGATGCCCAGTGTTTCTTGGTTCACAATATGTGTCAAAGTCTTTTCACAGTGACAGTACAAACGTACATACATATCTTTACCATTATATATATATATTTGTATATATATATATCAATCAAATTTGTTTTCAACTTGGTCATGATTGATGCCATGGCAAGGTTTTGATCGATATGCAAATGCAGAGATGGAGACACTTGGAGAAAATGATCAGGGAGTGTGATGACAGTATTTTTGTTTTGGTTTTGACATATGGACAGCGTAGCACATCTGAATGTGGAATTATTTTTTGTTTTCGATATTCGATGGTGTTGGGTTGGAAAGCTATCATATTTCCATCAGTTGTGGTGTAGCTTCCTGAAACATTTGCACCCAGTGAGTAGGTTCAATGTACAGTAAACTTCAATGTACAGTGGATTTCAATGTAACATTCTAAAAATTTGCAGATGAGTCTAAACTGTTTGTTCTGAGGAAAGCAGCAGCACCGGCGGCACCAGCACCAGCTGAATCGGCTGGATCCGGTGAGCCTCGTGAGTCCGTTGAGATTCAGATTCTAGCCGATCTTCTATCAGCAGATTCTCAAACCAAACCTGCTGGTGCCACCGTCACCACCACCACCAATGAGATCCATCCAAACATATCAGAACCGAATCTGGACCTGAAAATGTCCTGGTGTATTTTCAGCGATATGGTTTATATGAAGTTTTCTGATTGCGCAAACGTACCATAATCCAAGGACCTCTTCTTTGCCTCCTGGACCTACTGGTACTGGTGATTCAACTGGTCATGTGGCAAGTCCTGCACCGGTTGATGTGGAGACAATGTCACTTGTCTAAAATATAGACGGCTTGGGATCATGTTGAGCTCGGCTTTGACTGCATGTTTGCGAGTTTGTGCACTTGTACAACATGTTGGTGGAAATAATTCTTTGTTGTAGTGAGGCCACCGGGTGCATGTGCAAAGTCCAGACCTTCCTGCAGAAGAGTGCTCCTTGCCAACAAATCAAATTTACCTCTGGAATTTGAAAAGATTTGACTTGGAGAGAGTAATCAGTTCAACCGGAGGGTAAGCATTTTGTTTTTGAGGTCAAACCGGGAAGACTATAGGCAGAAACATGGACATGATAAGCCTCGAGGAGCCCGAAAGCCAAGACAAAAAAAGAAACTCGGGCTGAACTGGCATAACTACTCATTTTAGATATTTTAGTGCGCTTTGAGTATGGTTAATATTTGGTTGGGATTGGTTGGGTAAATTGATTTCCATATGAAAAATCAAGAAATATTCATTGAGTATTGGGTATGTTTATGATTTTTTCGTAACATTGTTTTTATGATTTTCATAATTTTATGAAAATGAAAATTATGAAAATTATGATTTTCATAATTTTCAGACAATATATATTTAAAAGGAAAATTAGTATTTTTATAAAAATTTCATAATTTTCATAATTTTCATAATTTTCATAATTTCATAATTTTCATAATTCTATTATGTATGAAACATTACATTTTATGAATACTTGGTTGTTTGCAACATAGTTTCGACCTTGCCCAGGACATAAGAGCTTGCCTGCAAAGCAGATCGTCGGCTGCGAATAGACCAAGAGTACTGCAAAAAACAGTTTTGGGCAAGCTTGGAAATCATATTCATTGGGACGTTAGTTTTTTTGTTGACTTTCGTGCATTTGATTGACTATTGCTGGCGGTAAACCGCAGCAGTTTTTGGTTTTATGGATGTTTTTGGTTATGGTAATGATAGATGCTACTTGTCTAGTCTAGCGGTTTCACCGCAGACAAGTTTAAATGTATTGGTATTCTAAAACGTACCATTTCATGTTTGATATGGATGTGCGTTTTGTGTTTTGGTTTTTCTGTTTGTTATTATATGTTGTCGTTAGTTGCATCTCAGGTTGTGTTTACAACCAAGCGCATTGTGTTTTGCATGGGTCAAATCAATGAAGATTTTGCAGTATAGTACGGTTTGCAGGAAAGCACTGCAAATTAACCTTTACAGCCTCAGCTTCTTGCCCAGCAAGTTTAGTTTCGGCCATGCCAAAGCGACCTGGTGCCAAGGAGGCCTGCAAGCCAAAGGCGAAGGCTAAGTAAGACCTCTTCGTCTGGTCGATCTACATCAGCCAAGGCCCAGTCGATGAGTGAGGAGGAACTGCTCGAGTATCGCAATTTGCATTCGAAACTTACCTACAGATCCAAGTGCGGAATGGATGGGGCCGAACAGGCCCTTCAGCAGTTGAAGACCAATAGGCAGATGGTGCTGGAGAAATTTCGCGGTGATCGCACTATGTCATGGGTTCCAAGTAGCTTGATATTTTTAAATCCATACGCTGAGTCACAAGTAGCTTGATTTTCTTAAATCCATACGCTGAGTGATTATTCATATGTTTTTCTTGTCGAGTTTTTGCTGGATTAGGCATGGTGCATGCGCAAGAGTCGGCCCACGTCAATGAGTTCAACAAGACTGCTGAGTGGCTCAACCAGTTCCAGATCATGACCAAGATTGGGGTGACTCCGGAGCAGGTCAAAGTTGATCCAGTCGCTCAAGCCCTTTTGAAAGCCACGTTGGAAAGCTTGCCTGTGAGGGATCATGAGATCCAAGCCCTTGCTCAGCAGAATATGAAGCAGTATGAGTGGTCACACGAGACGTCAAAGGAGTCCGTTTTGTCCAAGGAGAGCTTGGGAGTCATAGCCACAGGTTGTGCTGCAAGTGCTCCCAAGGCAAAGGCAGTTGCAATGACTGGTGCTCCAACTGGAACTGCACCAGTGACCATCAACTATGGGGTTGCTTGCAAAGGCTTCCGAACCCAGATGACGAAGTGCATCAAGGAGTTGGAGAAGTGGTCTTCAAAGCTGAGGATCCTTGATGTATTGTTTTTTAGCCGGTGCAGAAATTAGTGGTTGCAATTGCATCAAATTTGAAAACAATGAATGAGCGCGCAAGGATTTTCAATCAATCAGGTAAGCCTGATTTGTTCAATGACTTTTGAATATTTTTTCGATATTGAACGGTTGTGACTCAGCAATTGCTACCATGGTTTCATTTCATGTGGTTCAACCTCCTTCCAAGGAAGTTGCGCCCTCAGATTCCCAACAAGGACGCAGAGAACCAACAGCTTGTGGAGGACTCCAAGAAGTGCGAGCACAACATTGCCGAAAGCTTGGATGCTTTGACCTCCGCATTGTCAGACCATCCTACTGGTGGAGATGAAGATACTTACAACACCCTCAAGCTGGTTTTGGATGGTGGCCTTTCCATCAAATCCAGTGCAGAGAAGATCGAAGCAGCAGCAACGCATGCTGTGGACAAGCAGTTTGATGAAGACTTGGCGGAGGCTGTTGAAAAGGCCCAGGAGAAAGATGAAAAGGACAAGCTGAACCAATCTGGTCCTTCGGATGCAAACAAAGGTCCTGGTGATGAAGGAAACAAGCCCGTTGAGAATGGCAAAGGCACTGCTGACGCTGCTTAGTTTTTCCTTTACAGCTGATGGAGAACATTTTGTGCGCATCTGACGCTTCGAAGATTTTGGCCGTGTACCCGTACTGGTTCTTTGATGCCTATGCCAGATGAACGTCAGCAAATTTACAGATTACTTGCAGTTTGCCCATATGAAGTGGACTATGCTCAGTGGCTGCACCGATGCCACTTTGATGCGATGCTAGTGAAAAAATCCAGCAGTCTAAGATTCAAACTGATTCAGATTGCATCATTTTTTTGAGTAGGTGGTCTCGGGATTCTTTCCCTCGAGGCAATGTGCATAGGCGAGGTTGATAGGGCTGTATATGTCTTTAAACATTTTCACTGAAATTTCGAGCTTAGGGATTTCGAGCTTATGATCTCTCATTTCGAGCTTGTGAGCTTTATTTCGAGCAGCTCCGATCAGTTTTGGGTTCAATTCAAAAATCCCAGAAATCCAAAAAAATATCATTTCGTTCAGATGAAATAATGCCAACATTGTTTACAAACTATTTTTTCCTTTAGGACGCTGGACGCTCTTGTCCTTTCCGGTTGTTTGACGCGATGGACTTTGATGATGAATGTGCAGATGAAGAGCTACAGGTGGCGGGAAATGACCATGATGATCCACCGCAACAGGAAGATGCATCCAGGAGGAAGAGACGACGATTCACTTCGAACTCCGGAAGCGGCCGAGATGCTGTGAAGACTTGTTTTGTGGCATCATGCAGCGAAACGTGCGCCAAGGGAAAGAAGTGGTGTGCAACCCACAACAGCTTCTATGATTCGATGAGTTACCATGCCAAAAAGAACAAAGAGACCGAGATATTCAACCAAGTCATGAGTGATGCACTTGAAGCTGACCGAGCATTCAAGCGATTCATGGACGACAATCCTGATCAAGGAAGGTGGTCCCGGAAGAAGTTCATCGAGTGGAGCCAGTTCAAAAAGGAGCACTCTTTGTCATTAGTTCACACTGACCGCCGTGGCGCCAAGCCGTTTGAGAAGTGCCAATGGATTCAGCGGGGATTGAACAAAATGGGATGGAGCAAGCAACAATGTATAAACGAGTGGGAGAAGCAATTAAAGGATGCTTCTGTGAAAAGGGATACCTTGGGTATTGACGGATCACTCCGCCTTTGGATCGGGGTTGTAGAGATGAAGGCTGTTGATACCCAAAGGACCGGACCGACCCGTTATGGTGTGTTCGATACCAAAACATCATACATCATACTATCATACTGAAAGTATTCATTTATAAAAATGCGTTCAGATTGTTTTCTTGGCGATTGTAGATATATTATATAGTTTTGTTTTCAACAGCTATACACACTACCGCCTGCTGCGCGTAGGAAAAAATCATCTAGCCGCGTTGAAACGTCCGCGGCAGAGAAGCACTTGGGAGATGATGACCGGGAGTTGATGCTGGACCAGGTCATGAAGGGTGGCACGCCGAACGATGTTGATGATCGGTTTTTCACTGAGGCAGTAGGTCGAGAAGAAGCAGAAGGCAACAGCAATACACCAGAAAAATCCCATGTGAAGCGTGAGCCAGATGCTTCACCTGAAAAAACCGAGACGCCAGAAGAAAAAAAAAGAAAGCAAAGATTGCAAAGCTATCCAGTGGGGCCTCTTTGTGCAGTTTCCGAGCCGGTTTGCTTGACAAGTTTGTGGAAGGTGTGAAAATTCGAACAGAGAAGATGCAACTTGCAGCTGGCAAGATCAAGGAAGCACAGGAAAAGCTATCGAAATCTCTTGGATCTCAACAGGATGCATGTGGCCAAGTGGTGGCTTCTTACAACACAATGCTTCAGGCATGTGAGAATATTTGTAAGGCCTGGCTGGATTCGCTGCCTTCAGAAGCTTTGAAGCTAGCCCCAAAGGTTGAAAAGAAGGAAATTGAAGAGGGAGATGACTACGTCAAGCCAGAGGTGCCAGATGCAGTTGAGCAAAAGCATCAGCATTTTCTTCAGTTGGTAAAGAATGCAGAGCCACAGATTCGGCTTTGCAACGGTGACTTGGAGCTGATTTCCCTTGTGATGTTGGAGTTCTACCAGCACTTGCTGTCATCTGCCTCATCACCTGCATGGCTGGTGGCGTTTGAATCAGAATGCAAGTCTCTGTGGTCAGTGCAGGATGTATTTCAAAAGTCTTTGGTCAGAATCTCAACCGATGTCCTTAGCTACATTAGCCAGAAAGAACGCACCGCTGCCAGAAACCAGGAGAGGAAGCGCAAGGAGGATGAGAGCCGAGCTGCAAAGACGCAAAGAGCACAAGCCAAGGCACATGCAGCAATGGTCAAGCAAGCAAAAGCACATGGACATGCAGTTTTTGGAGTTGATGATAAATTGTTTCAATCCTTTGCAGACCGATCGGTGATGAACAACGTGGATGAGCATCTCACAGAGCCATGGGTGTGGAAAGGTTGCGAGAGCTGCAAGTCGTGGCGCAATCATCCCAATGTCTCTTTGCGGTTGTCTGAATTTGGTGGGAGCTACAAGCAGGCTGCTTCTTTTAAAGCAGATGGGCGCAGCCAGGCTCCAATTCTTCGAAACCAAGGAAAGCAGGAATCAGATATTCTGTGGTCGTCGGTGTTTCCATCCAAAAGCATTTTGGACATCACCAAGATTCCAGAAGGAACTTCTTTCATGCAGAATTGCTGGTGGTTTGGGTATGATCCCAAGAATTCTTGGGCCCACTTTGCTCCAAATGGAGCTGGGATGATTCGGTGCATTGCGTCTGGCCAGATGCGTATCATTTGCTTCCCGGTGGCAGATGTTCAGGAAACTATGCGTGCTAAGGGCATGACGGTGAACTTGGACGAGCTGACCCAGTTTGTGTTGTCCCTCACCAAGGAGGATCCATTGGTTGGCAAGGGATATGCTGTGAACGTTTCCCAGGATGATGTCGTTTACATACCGCCAGGGATGATACTATGTGAAAAGAGTTCTTCTTCGGCTCTTCTTTATGGTGGCCGCAAATCCTATATCTTGAAAAATGAAGACTGCATGCAATCCTACCAAGGTTGCATTGACATGCTGAAAGCGTCCAGCCGTGATCCTAGCAAAATGGAATCAGTAGTTGAGCTGTACAAAACTGTGACGTCCATGCCTCCTCCCCCAGTTCCTCAAAAGGCACAAGCGGAAAAAGTGTTGGAGCCGGGAGACTTGAATTCAAAGAAGGTGACCGAGGATGAGGATGGGAGCTCAAAGGAGATTCACGTTGAAGTTGGGACTGGGACCAATGCCAGAGCAGGACAAGAAGATGGCAAACCCTAGAGGCAGTTTTTAGGTTCCAGGGAAAGCCTTGGACCATTTGTGTAGGACGGTGGTATTCTTTGGAGACTGTGATAAATATATCATTAGTCGAGTGGATTCTTTTTTACCACCGGTTTTGAGCGAGATTGCGAGCCCATCGTGCTTCGCCTGGACTTCGCCTGGCCTGGCACTAGCACCTGAGGCCTGAGACGAATCTGAGAATCTTGCCTGGGAAAAAGGAAAAAGCATTGAAAAAGCAGGCAACAAGCAACAGTAGTGTCAGCTTTGTAAGGCTTTGTGTTTGTGTTAAGTACTACCTACTACCAACGCCGCGGCCTTGCCGCGCGCTGCTATCAGCTGTTGTTGTTTGAATTTGCTGAACGATGTCGCATGTCTTTTGTCAAATGCACTGGGACACATGAATTCGCTTGCACTCATGGCCACGGTTTGGTTCAAAGTTTAGTGTGATTACCTGTTTTTCTCATGCAAGCAATGTAATCAGTGGATAAAATGTGAATTTGAACAGAGCACAGGTAGGTCAGATAGGTCGCTGTGAGTTGGCGCATTTTGTGTTATTATTTTGTTTCCTTTTTGCGCCTCGGATGCGCTCGCAGTCATGCCTGCACCATGGCCCCGAAAATCGCGGATCACGCGGATCGCGGATCTTGATCTCCCTGCTGGTTTGGAACACTCAACATCATGCCAGCCTGAGCCTGTGAACCAACAAGGTCACAAGAACCTTGGGCCCAAGACCCCAGAGGAATTTGCAATGTGGCCAAGAACAATAGTCAAGAGAGTCTTTGAGCGAGGTGACGGCAATGATGCACTTCGGTTGGCTCGATTCAAGTCTTTAGTGGCTGGTGGCCTTCATGTTTATTCAGATTATTCTGGTATGGCTGGCGAGTTTGAAGCTCTTTTCCAGCTGGGTGAAGCTTTGGCCTCCAGAGTTGAATTCGAAGTCAGCCATCGACGTTTCTGTGATATCAGCAAACTGGCGCAAGGAATTTTGAAAGAAATTTCCTCAATGGAATTCAATGAGCCTTGCGTGATGAGTGACATAAATAGCCGCTTGCCAGAGCATGCCTTGAGGTGGTTGAATGCTGCAGAGCCAGCTGGAGAAGACAGCGCTGAAGCTGCTGCAAGCAGCTATGGCTCCATGGACATGTATTTGAAGCAGAACAGAAAGTCAATCTTTGCAGATGCAACGCATGATTGGTGCATTGTGCATAATCGCCGTTGCGAACTTTTTCCTCAAGTTTGCGGTCTCTATGATGATGAATGTGATGATGGTTTCAAGCAGCCTCTGGTCATCAACTTCGCCGGAACAACATGTAAAGGTTGGTCTGCGGTGGGAAAAGGTCGATGCTTCAGCGATCCATCAGAAAGGCCACACAGCATTTGGACCAATGAAAGGGGATTCCGCGCATCAGAGACGGTGCAGTCGCAAGAAACCATGTTTTTTTCGGAATGCACACCAAGATATCCGGTGAAGGTGCGGTGCAGTTTCAAAGTTCAAAGTTCAGACTTCAGACTTCAGACGTTGTGACTTGACAGTTGAGTTGAGTTGAGAGAGTTGAGACTCGAGACATTGATTTTGTTCAAGTTTCAAGTGATTAAAGTGTTTGATTTGATTTGTTGTAGAGTAGATTCAGTAGATTCAGGATTCATGATTCATATTTGGTTTGTAGTTTGTAATATATCTATACAGTATACAGTGTACACTGTACAGATACATATCTATATTATATTTATTAGTAAATTAATTATATATGTGTATGAGTAGTATAAGGCTATAAGGTTAGTAGTAGTAGTTAGTAGTCATCAGTCATCGCATTGGGTTCGTTATCGTAACAGTGGGTCGAAATTCCTCCCCGGCCAGGAGAAATTGACCAGTCCATTGGAGGACACGCATCAAGTCCTTTCACTGATACTCTCGCCATCCATGCTGGGCTGGCCCGTTCGCCGAACGCGAATGTTTTCGGCAGGGTTGAACCGGAACAAAATCGCATGGCTTGGACCAGAATCATCTGAAGATTTACTGGAAGACTTTATGTCTTTTTTTGCCGCTTCAGTAGAAGTTGATGGAGGCGTTTTCTTGATATCTTCAGAGGAAGATGTGTTAGCAGAAGAGAAGAGAATGGCCCGGTGCCGTGGGCATAATTTTTTTTCTGAGGTGACCAAATTGGAGAAGCACCAGTATCTTGCCCCTGGACAGCTTGTGCGCCTTGAAGAATACAAAAGAATGTATTCAAATCTCCAGGGTGAATGCGCTACAAAAAGTTTTTTCGCTGATTTGGACCAAAATGTGAAAGGCGCTGGCGGCGCCAGCACAGCTGGCAGCATGATACCAAGTCTTTTGACGCATACAGCTTTGTATGCCTGTCATTCCGATGCTGACAGACTGGTGACGCCAGAAGAACTATATTTTGCTCATGGCTACAATTGCATCAAGTTGCCGAAGGACTCAGCTGCGAGATCTTGTCGAATCAAAGGATGCTTGAAAAAGCTTACCGCACCGCAGCAAATCCAACTCCTAGGGAATGGATGGCATTTGGCAGTGCTCTCAAGTTGGGTGACATACATTTTGTCACACTGCGTGTTCCTCAACCGGACTATGTCTTTCCAGCCGGAGAAGAGTTTGCTTCGAAGGGGTGGTTCGCAGCTGTGCGAGCTTGAAACGCCGGAGAAGAAACGCAAGACAGAGAATGATGATGATGCTGCAAGTAAGGTGACTGTGACGTTGCCGTTGCCGGACTAACTGGCCGGCCTTGCGCATTTCTGCAGCATTCGTGACATCAGCTGGACAGGAAAAAGCTTGCCTATTAGTGCTGCTGCAGTTGGCAGAAAGTAAGTTTCAGTCTAAATTTTCCATTTTGTCAAAGCCGGTAGAGCAGTTGTGCGGTCTGACCGCCGACTGAAACTTAGGTACCGAGGTATTGTTACACTGTTTCTGTGGTGAAGAAGTTCGTTGAGGAGGGTAACCATTATGCAGTTGTGCGGTCTGACCGCCGACTAAAGCAAAGTACGAACGGAGCTACACGTAGCCGCCGTAGCCGTAGCCGCTTGCAGAGTCACGGAGTTTGGATTTTCAGCATGTATTCAAACGCATTGCTGCTATTTTTCAATCAAAAACACAGTCGAGAGTCGAGAGTACAGGTTGTTACACAAAAAGCTTTTGAATGCAACAATTGCAACAAACAAACATATACGACATCGCAACTGTTGAAGCTGGTGGCACGGACTCTCGAGCCGAGCCCAATGATGCCTGCAATAGCATGTGGATTTCTTCTGGTGATTGCAGTGGTGGCGCACATGGTGCCATCAAGAGAACCAGAACCGGAAGATATAGATGAGGAAAACCAGATGGAGCCATCAGCAGAGCCCCAGAGTTCCAGGTATGAATCCAACGCGAGATCTCTAGGATTGAAGTTTCCTGGAGTATTTGCAGATGCTATGTTTCGAGCTGAGGGTATGTTGCTTTGGTTGTATTTCAGATGCCAAGCGAGAGTGCAGCGCGGCAAAGATGTCATGGTGAATGCTCAGCGAATGAATGAGCTTGCTGACCTGATCCATATGTTCATGGATCGACCCAACAGTGTTCAACGCGGCCACATGAATGAAAGCCTGATCGCATTGAGCGACCTTACAGATGACGAAGAATCCCCACGCTTTCAATTCAGTGAACAGCAGGTGAAAGATGACATTGGTGAAGCATTCCAAGGATATCAAGTTGGAATGGGATTGTTTGGACATCTACGACACGACTTACGACGTCCTACACTTCGTACAGCTGATGATGATGAAGTTGAAGATACAGCGGAAAATGAAGAACAACGATACCATAGGTATTGCCGATCAACCTTGTCAGAAGTGTCAGATCCAGACACTTGGATGGAAGTTCATCACGAAGCAGAGGATGAGCGACACTACATGCTGAGTGAGCGCCATGAAGTGTCAGATGGAGACGGAGAACTATGGGATGAACAACAAAGTGAAATGATGCGAGAGAATGATGAAATTGCCAGAGGTGAATTTGCAGATGAGAACGAATTTTGAAAAATGAGCTGTCGCAACAGGTTAACATGATCCTGCTGGACAGAAGCTACAATAGTGAGCTGCAATGCTTGCCAAGCTGAGAGGGATAGAGCATATGGTTTATTGACACCACGTCAAAAGACCGTTTTAATGTTCAATGGTGACAAGCTGTTGCTTTACCAGTTAGTTTCCACGGTCTATTTGCACTTGGGACTTTGATGAAGTCCTGGTGGAACCAGTTTGTGTTTTCTGTGTTTGTTTCATGACGTAGGTAGAAACATTTACAGTTTGACGCAAGGAGTAAATGACTCTTGGATCAAAGGCGGGGTACGGAAATGTTTCCATGCCACTTTAAACCAGTTTAGACAGTTGCGCGTAGGAGTTAAAAACTACTCCAAACACTAAAAGCAGTGCAACCAAATCTCACATTTACGAAAATTACGAAAAATTACGAAAATTACGAAAAATTACGAAAATTACGAAAAATTACGAAAATTACGAAAAATACGAAATTACGAAGAACAATGAGCATTATCTTATCAAACAAGTAAAAATAAAATTTGCAAAAAGATCAAGAATAATACTTATTGTTTTACGTGTTACGAAAATTTCGAAAATTACGAAAATTACGTAAAATACAAAAAATACGAGAGTTAAGAAAATTAGGAAACTTATTAAATATACTTTATCAAAATTTCGAATATTTCGAAATAACAAATGTATTTTCAAAAATGTAGTGAAAAACACGTATGAAAAAAAACATACTTTAAAAACATAGAAAAGAGCAAAAAGTACAGCAAAGACATTACTTTCAATTGTTAACCATAGAAAAGTATGAGAAATTATGCACAACATATGGTGTAAAGGAAGAAGCAAAAGTTCAAGAAGTAAACATAAGCAATGAACCGTGTGGATTTTTGATAGATTATGTTCGTGTATATTTTGGGTATAGAGGGGAACAACCTAAGATCCTTGTAGGAAAGTTAGCAGGTTAGGTGGCTACAGAGCTGCCAATGGATCCTCAGTCAACATGTCAGGCACTGCTGAGATTGGAGTACAGATGCACATGTCAGGCACATCAGGTGATGATTGGTGTTGGAAGAAAGCACGTTTGAATGTTTTGGTGGGTTCCATCCGGCACAACATTTTGTCAATCACTTCATTGGCAGATTCGGGATGGAGATTCACACAAGGTCCAAAAGGTTTTGATTTGTTCCATGAAAAGCTTGGAATGCATTGTCTTGATGTTGCATATTTTGCCAATTGTCCTTGGGTTCGTTTGTATCCAGATGTTGGTAGTAGTAGTGCATACAGGTCTGACTTGACTGTGAGTAACACTCATAACTTTTCTGTCGCAGCTGTGTCTGGAGGAGACGACAATGAACTGGCACGTCACCGAAGACAGGGACATATTCCATTCAATCCGAATTGCTTGGAGTGTGCCAAAGGTCGTTCTGTCTTTCAGCACAGAAGAGACAAAGGTGACAGGAAAGAGGTTTCTATTCAGACCGATTTTGCATTCCTCAACACAACAGGTGAGATCGTTGCAGACGAACTCCCAGGTTCTGTGAAGATCCTTGTGTTAACTGAGATGATGTCGAGGTGCATTGGCTATGTGGTGGTTGGAGAAGATGTCGAAGCAGCCAGGAGACAGATTGTTGTATGGCTTCAACATTTTGGGTTGACTTCGAAGGCAGTCTCCATTGATGTCCACACCGATAGCGAGAGGGCCGTGGGAGAGATCATTGGAAGTTCCACTGGTCCATACACGTTCGCTATTCAGAGAGCCGCGCCACAACAACATCGATCAATTGGGTCGGTTTAGCGAGCAGTGAGGGAATTAAAGGAATCCTTTTCTGTACTAAGAGCTGATCTGAATGCACAAGGGTTGGATGTCACGTTTTCACATGAGAACTTGGTTGATGTTCTGACGTATTTGGCTTTGTGCAACAACCATTTTTCAACATCGAGAGGTTCAGACAGAAGTCCATTGGAAATGGTTTCCGGTAGGAAGTTATCCAAACCAGTTTCGACTTTGTTTGGTGCTCAGGTTCTTGCCGAAATTCCTGATTCAATTCGTCAGCATTCACCACTTTCAACAAGGAATGTTGAGTGTACGTTCATTCACATGGGATTGGAACGAGGTCCAGTTGTGCAGGGTCTCATTCGTGTGGATAGCAAAGCTGAGTTGATGCGTTTTGTAGCTAGGAACATCAGGGCTATTTCACCTTTGAGATGGGATTTGAATTCGGGACAGGGTGTTTTGACACAGTTTGACACTGGGACTGTAAGTAGTAGACCCCAAATTGTGAATGACAGTGGGACTGCACCAGCTGATATGAGTCAGCTACCTCCTGAAGAGTTGCGAAAGTTGAAAGGCCAGAGTTTGCCGGCACCTTCGCAGCCCAAACTTGTCTTGCCAGAGCCCAGCAGTGTGAAGAAGAAATCTGGTGAGTTGCGTTTGGCGCCAGCAGTGCCATTGGCAAGATCGAACGTTGCCGTGACTCCACAGGAAGTTCCAGCAGAGCCGTCTCGAGTTTCTGTCACTCCATCTCCTACGTCACCAGCAGATACTGCAGATGTAGCCATTGGTAGTCCTGAGGGTTCTGAAAGAACTTCACCTGACGTATCACGTTTTGAACCGACTCGTCGATGTCCAGCATGTGAGAGTGGCATGGAAGCACCTGGTATTAGGCACAACAAGGAATGTAGGAAGCGTTTTGCTGAGTTTGAGGAACAACGGAGAAAGGAAAGACGTGTTGAACCTGCACTCTCTCAGGAGAGCTCTGTAGTTGTACCCCAGGTTCAGGTGCCAGTGCAAGAGGTCGATGATGATGATGTGGTACCGACACCTGAGTCCGCTCGGCGGCAGCCGGAAACACAGGTTGAGCACACTAGAAGGTTTAAAAGGAAAGCTGAAACCGACCGAGAACAGTTGGAAAGAGAGATCCGTGAAAATTCTGAGGAATTGCTTCAAACAAACATGGATTTTGACTGGTTTTGGGTTGGTAGTGGTGAGCCTGTGTTGGTTGCGAGTTTGGGTACACTTGAAGGTCCAGCATCTTTTACTCCGGCAACATCTCCTGAAATGTTTTCTGGTTCTCTTGATTCTGTTTGTTTCAATCGAGGCAATGAGCATAATTTTGTGAAGATGCGTCTTGGTGGTCAGGATGTCTTGGTTTGGAAACCTGACAGTATCATAGATGACCAGAGTTTGCAAGAGCTTGATTTGGAACAAGGTTTCAAAGGTATGCAAGAGGATGTTAGGAACTTGGAACACTGCAAGACTGGCCGCATCATCACCCAGTCAGAACTGGACGATATGAAGAAGGCTGTTCCGAACCTTCGTTTGATCCAGTCAAGGTGGGTTGCAGCTTACAAAAGCAGTGAAAGGGTTCGAACCAGGATTGTCGCGAAGGACTTCAATCGTGGCTCCTCAGCTAGATCCTTGGGATTTAGCAGCCCGACTCCTTCGATTGAAAGTGTCCATTTGGTGCTTGCAATGGCAGCAACACGGAAGATGCTTTTGCGTGCATTGGACGTGAGCCATGCCTTTATGCATAGTCCATTGGGAACTGGTGTAGATGTTGTCTTGAAGATGCCGTTGTCGATTAGCTTTCCATCAGGTGAAGCGACCTACTATTTGCTTGAAAAGGCATTGAACGGGTTACGTGATGCTTCACTGGCATGGTTGCAGCTTTTGACATTTACGGTTGAACATGTAGGCCTTTGGTCTGATTCGTTGGAGCCGTGTGTGTATGGTGGACAGATCGTGAAAGATGGTCATGAAATTGGATTTTGCTTGTGTGTGGTGTACGTTGATGACATTCTGTTGTTGTCGACCACTAAGGAAGCCGAGGAACATGTGGTTGCAACTTTGTCGTCTGTAGTACCTGTGAAGACAACTGGAGAGATCGGAGAAGAGGGAGGATCCCTGACCTTTATTGGTCGTGTCATCAAGAGAGAAAGAGATTCCTCTGAGATCACTCTGGGTGTCGATCCACATTATCTTGACTCTACGTTTCTGGATTATGGGGTTACCCGTGGGTCTGAGAATGTGCCTGACATTTCGGGACATCTTGAGAAGACACCCACGGATAGCAATTTTCAGAAACCTTTGTCAGATGAAGCATACTCACGCTTCAGAAAGGCGTTGGGAAAATTGCTTTGGTTGTCACAGGTGAGACATGACTTGAAGACATGGATGTCTGTTCTTGGAACACAGCAAGCAAAACCGATGCACGGAACTGAACAAGCACTGAAGGCAGTCTTGAGATTCTTGTATGTTGACATGCATGCATGCTTGTGTTTACCGAGCAGAGATGAGACCATCATGAGTCAGGTTGACGATGCTCAACTGAGATCAGTCCATCTCCATTCTTTCAGCGATGCTTCACATGCGCCGTATCGTTTCAACAACCGCAAAGGTGTTAGCGGTGGAGCTGTTTTCTTTGAGAGGTCCTTGGTAAGGTCTCTGAGCCGACAACAGCAAGCTTTGAGCTTGAGTTAATGTGAGGCAGAGCTCTATGGTTTGCAATCAGTGTGTCAAGAAAGTGTTGCGTTTGGAAGACTTGTTCACCGTCTTCTTTTTGCACTTCATGAGATTGATGAGCCAGAAGAAGTTGTGATTTGGTTGGAGAGCGATTCAAGCTCCGCATTGCAACTTGTGAGGTCCATGGACGTGCCACGACGCTCACGACACATTGAAATAAGATTGCATTGGTTACGAGAGCAGATGAGAGAGGGTTTGTTGAAATTGAGACACAGAAGTGGTGTTGAAAATCCAGCAGATCTTTTCACCAAATGCTTGAGTGCCAAAGCTTTTTACAAACACCGTTATGCTCTTGGGATTGTTGTTCCAGATGGTTTGGCAGCTGAGTTAGCAGAACTTCGTGAGCTGTGTGTGTGTTGCAGCAAGTGTTGACTCAGGGTTCTTCAATTGCGATTGTGGAACTGTGTTGTTCGGAACATTCGAACTTGAGAAAGGTTTGTGAAGTTTCAAAGGTCCCATACATTGGTGTAGTTGCTAAGGTGCAGAGTTCCGGAACGTTGAGTCGTGTAGCTGTTTGCATTCGACAGTGGAAGAACTCGTCGTGTCCACCTTGGGTGCATATTCATGCATCGACTCCTTGTGGAAGTGGAAGTCCACTTCGCAATTTCAATCCGGACTCAGTCACTGAAAAGGACCAGGAATGGGATGAGATCATCAACGCGATTGGTGGTTACTTCAAACATGCAGACTCATGTTCGTTTGAGCTTCCAGAACGAAATACCATTTGGTCCCCACCTGAGACGGTGAATCTTTTGGAGAGTTTTGACATGAGGCATGAGGCTTTGGTGAGGTTGTGCAAGACTGGATGCCAGAACAATAGATGGTATTCCGATTGGAAAGACATTGAAGTTTGTTTCCAATTCAGCTTGGTTTGCATTAAACCTCCACTCCAAACTTTCTACATGTACATGCCAGACTCATGCAGAACTTTATCAAATCAACTATTCTGAGACAGCGTTTTACAACCGAAAGTTGGCAAGATACATTTTGATTGCAGTCAAACATGCTTCGAAGAAGAGTTGAATTTTCGTTTGAAAGGGGGCCCTGTGTGTGTGAGAGAGAGACAGAAGTTGACGTCACGTTTCATTTCGTTTCATTTCTGTTTGCACGTTGTTTTCAAACAAACGTTGCCAAAGACAAACAGGAGTTTTCACTGAGTTTCATTTTGTGTACAGAGTTTTGTTGCGCGATGCTGTGAGATGCAGTGTGTGTGCGCAGTGCAGAACAATCTGAAAGGTTACTGATCCTATCACGACAGTGATGGCGGTTCGACACTTCGTTTCACGTTCTAGGTTGATTGCTCCTAAGAGTTTAGCCACGGTCTAGTGCTTTTTCACTACCGGACGCGGTTTGGTTTGTAGCCATGGCCAAGTCTGGATGGACGGATGAAGATGAGAAGGCTTTGCTTGCTCTTCTTCAGAAGAAGTGGCACAGTGGGAATTCAGGGTCAGGCTATGCAGCCGGATCCAGTATTTTGACTCCTCTGGAAACTCAAGGAGCAATGACAGATGGAAGCAAGCGACTTCGTGAGGCTCTGGATGATGATGAATTCGATGTGATTTCTTCGGCAGCTGAACCTTTGAGTGCGCAGTTGCCTATGATGCCTATCCCAATCTTTCCTGGGATCGCCGACAAGGTCCTTGATCAGCTTACTGCTGATTTGGTGCCTGAAGGCATGAGTTTTCGAGATTGGAGCAGAACGAAGTTTGCGTTTGGAAAGTTTGCCAACGAAGGCAAGACATACCGAGAGGTGTATGTCGATGATGAGATGGCCGGATATTGCAAATGGAGTATGAATCACCTGGGAAACAAGAGTACAAGTCCAATTGCAAAGGATTGGTATTCTTTTCTCTGCGCATGCAAGGTTGTGGAGGACTCTGGAAAGGTTGGAAAGCCAAAGGGTTGCTTCACTGGAACTTCAGTGCAGAGGCAGCTAGGTGATTGAGAGTATCTTCAATGGTGCAAAGACGAGGAAAAGACTATGAGCTGGTTGTTCATTGGATGGTGGACAACGGGACAATTCGTATTATATGTATTGACCTGTTAAGCTTGAGCGATACGTGCTGAAGTCTGGATGGGTTACAGCGTATACCTATGGAATGGAGTTCATCTCAAAAGGGGGTGTGAAAATTGTGTGACATCTGTGGTGAGATGAATCCATTTGGTCTTTTCTGCATTGGAAGAAGTGAATTTGGTTTTCACCTTACTGGTGAGCTCAACCGTGATGGTTGACATCGTATTTGCACGTTTCATGTTTTGCACGTTTTATTGGAGATGACGAAACCCAACAACGATATACTTTTCGTCTTCTTTGAGTACTTTGATTGCACGGAGAACATTGTGAGGATTTGAATTTGTATAGTGACATGGAAAATCAAACCATTTTCCATACCTTTTGCGTTAGTTGTCGTCGACGAAGTGCACGAAGGAATCGTGAGAAGATCGTAGAATTCATTTTGTGACTTCGGAAGAAGGAACTTTGTTTGACATTGATCGGAGAAGTGTAGTGTTGTTTTGTCTCTCAATGATGATAGCGAGAGCAACGTTCTGAAAGGCATTCAGAACTGGAGTTGCTAACAGATCTGAGGGAGACATCATGAATCATGTTTTGGTGCTTGAAATGTTTCAACGTTTTTCAAACACTCAAACTTATTTAAACAAACAAACCATGTCTTGATGTAAAGACTTTTTGTGAGGACATGTGTTTTTGATCGCTTTTGTGAAGTTGGCAGAAAGATGCTAACTGGCGACTCCGCATCATTTTGTGTCAAGGCGTGATACACCAACAAGAACCATAGCGACATGAGCAGACATCTTTCTGTGCTTGTGTGTTTGGTAAAAGTGGCTGAGCTCTGGGAGTGGTTGACTTGGTTGCGTGGACGGTCTTAGTGAGTTAAGGACGACGTCCTGGACGCTGACCCAAGTAGGTTTCGAAGGTTGTTGGCCTTCCGCATCTTAGGTCGACCCCTTTCGACGCGACGTGGCGTTAGGTTGCGTAACTAGTACGCGTACTGGTGCTAGTTTTTGTTTATGGTAGCGGAGCCCTTCGGGGCTGACTAGAGGTGTAAAAGGTATGGAGCAAGGTATGCCAGGTGCAGGTTGTCCTAGTCCAACTAGAATGGAACAAGGCGAAGGAGTTGCACAAGAGCTTCCCCAGGTACCAGGTACACCTAGTCAGCAGAGCGGTCTGAGCCAACATAGTTCAAGGAATGCAGCACAAGAAAGCGGACCTAGGCAACAACAAGCGAGCCCGTGTGGACAAAATGGAGGTTGTGAATGTGCCCCAGGTTTAGGACAAGGCATGAATCCAGGCTTATCAACAGGTGTAGGCCCAGGTTTTGGAGCAGGTATGCACCCAGGTTTGCAACCAGGTATGTTTCAACAGCAAGGTTTTTCGACAATGCCCCCTGCGATGACCCAACAACAACAACAAGGCCCACAGACAGGTGGACCCAACTGGTTTGGAGCTCAATGGGGGCCCAGAGCACCGGGTTTGGGGCCTAGTGGATGCCAGAACCTTAGCAGTGCGAACCCTAGCATGTGTCTTGGTGGTACGAACCCTAACATGCCTCTTGGAAGTCAGAACCCTAGCATGTGCCTTGGATGTGGAACCAGCAATAGCGTTCCGTTTGGACTACAGCTGGGAGGTGTTACCCCACAGGCTGCGAGCATGCAAGAAGGGATTGTAGGAACTTGGAGTGACAACCAACTACAGACGTTGCAGCGGCACTTGAGTGAACGTTTTGTTTCCATGCAGCAGAGGAGGTTGATCCCTGAAAGGTTTGGAGACCGTGGGGATACAGGTGTGCAGACTGACTTTGTTTTGCCTCAGTGGAATGTAGGACAGTTGCCAGCACCAAGGGAAACTGGCTCTGTGCCAGCTGTTCCTTTGGACGTGTTTGCACGTTCAGAAAAGTGGTTAGCGCCTGCGCCGACCCCAAGCGCAACTCAGTGGCGAAACCGGGAAGATGAGATCATCCAATGGAGCTCGTACTTGGATGAGCTGGTTGCTTGGGCGGCCCAAGCAAGTTTAGAGTTCTCAACAGAGATCTCTCACGCAGCAAGGTGGCCGAAGGAGATCACTTGGGCGTCTTTGAACCAGGCACAGCAGGCAAGATCGAGGAGACTGCTGGCAATCGTACGGGCGGCCTTTGTGAACCACCCGAGATGTTCGAACCTCATAGGATTGCCTATGGTTGGATTGCCCGTGCGCCTCCTTTGACCTTGTGCACCCATTTGTGGAGTCAAGTGCATGTTGGCAGTCGTCGGCTTCGGCTTGCTTCTGTTTGGCTTAGGGCTGCTTTGTTCGGTGGTGGCATGCATTTGGATATCCTCTTCGCTACCCAGTTGGTTGGCATTCTTGCGCGCTTGCGTCGGCACCGGACTTTGACTTGGTGCACTTGTGGCGGTTCGCCGGCGTGTGCTTTGAATGCTTGGCTCCGTTCTCGTGGTTGGTCGTTTGATGCTGAGTGGAAATGGACTCATGCTGATACCGGTCACACGTTGAACTTGAATGATGATGGTCATCATGGTGAAGATGGTTATTGGCAGCACATGGTTCGTGACGCTTGGCGTGCTTGGTGCTTGCGCCGTCACATGTCGTCTTCTCGTCGTGATTCTGCGTTGGATTGTTTCCATGCCGGTTACTTCAAGAGAATCGATTGGGCTGCGACCCGTGCTTGGGCTGCTTCGTGCGCGGAAGCTCGTTCTGTTTGTGTTGGTGCGCTTTTCTCCCCCGCTGCCCGTGGTGGCCGCGGGCCCGGTGAGTTGACGACTTCCTGCATCTGGAATGGTTGCGGTGAGCTTGGCACGTTTGAGCATATTTGCTGGTGTTGTCCTTATCGGCCTCCCGATTTGGACATTCCTCCTAAACCTAACGAGGGCCTCTCTTCTCGTTATGGTTGGGTCATCACCAATCAGAGAGCTGACATCGTTGCTGTTCAAGACTGGCTTGTTTATGTGCAGCGCTTGTTGTGGGAACTTGCTCATCCGTCTGCTTGATGGCTTGGATTGTTGTTTGGCTTGTTGCTTTGTCCTTTTGGCATTTCGGCGGCCATTGGTCTTCATTTGCTCACTTCACTCGTTACCTGTGGTGCGATGGTTTCATTCGTGCCTTTGGTGGCTCGGCTGCCTGGAGCGTGGTTTCGTCCGTGCTTCGGGTGGCTGGCTCCGGGTGGTGGTTGGTTCCGTTTGGTTTTCCCCCCCTTTTTGGTCTGGGGTGGTTGTGGTTTCCGCGGCTCCTTCTGGGCTGCGGCCTCCTTGCTGCGGTCTGCTGCGGGGGCAGATTTCTGCTCCCCAGCACTCATGCGCTGTCTACTTGGGGGCAGTTCATGGATAAAGTGATGATGATGTTCGAACCTCATAGGAGTTTTTTGTGACGGAGTACCTTTGTCTTCACTGTCAGGGAGCACCATGGACAGTGGAGTGACCCAGCAAGGTAATGGATATGAGTTGGTGAGGCAGCTCACCCTTGAGTTCTCCATCAGAAGCAGGTCAGAGGCTCTTTCGATGCGAGCCAACATAGCCACGAAGTCGTTCAGCCTTTCCGGTCAGGAGACAAGCCCGAGCTCGGTGGTGTCAGACACCATCAGACGACTGGATTTGGAAGTCGCAAGGTTTTCAAAGCTGTTGGCGACCATGCCGGCGACCATGGATATGACTGGTTTGAGGATCAGCGAATCAGATTTGCTGTTGATACTCCTAAGGAGTTTACCAGAGACAGTGAAAAAAATCTGTCTTCATCACAGTGCCGGTGACAGCTACGAGGCCTACCGAGTGGCCGCAAAGCGTTGGGAAGACCAACAGCGACTTTTTGGAGATTTTGGACAATCTTTGAATTCAAAGCGAGTCAATGAGGTTGAAGGCACCTACCCCGAGACTTACCAGATGGATTGGGGTGAATGCCAAGTTGAAGCAATCACAGGTGAGCGATGCACCAAATGCGGGTCTCGGAAGCATTTAGCAGCTCAGTGTACGACTGATTTGAGTAAGACAAAGTGTTTCAAATGTGGAGCGTATGGTCATGTGAGCTTTGAACTGCAGAATGAAGGCAGGTGAAGGTGGTAAAGACAATGGAAGGGAAAAGGAGTTGTCAAGTCGGACAACTGGAGCAAGAGTGGAAAAGGAAAAGGTAGCCCTTCGAAAGGAAAAGGAAAGGGTAAGAAAGGAAAAATGAATGAAGTCAGTGGTTCGGAGACTTGGGACTGGACTGACTGGACAAACGAAACGTGGACAGACGAAGACCAGTGGTGGCACTCAGAACAGTATGGTTGGAATGATTGGAACGTAGAGTCCATGCAGGAACCATGGAATGCAAACGCTTGGCAAACGACAGACTGGGATGAAACAAGCTGGAACGAAACAAACTGGGATGAGACGCAAACGAAACTGCAGACAGATGGAACAGGCAAGGTCGTAGGCAGTTTGATTTTGAGTCCTGTTTTGCATGTTGATGGATGTTGCAGTGAAACATGTCAGACTGGTTTGTTTTTGGGAGACAGCGACTGTGAGATGGACGTTTGTGAATCGTTTGGAACATGTGTTTTTGACCATGAAACCGTTTTTGAAACAAACAACAGTTTTTTCCATGAAACCAACAACAGTTTTTTGCATGACATGAGTTTTGCGCGCTTGGATTTTTCGAAAAACAGAGAATTTCAGACAACGTTTGGTTTGTCTGGAAGTGGAACCAGTGATGTGGACACATCGCAACTGTTGTGTCGACCTGGAAGGGTTATGGTTGTGAAACCGGAGGAAGAAACCAGAAGCTTTTTCAATGAGTTCCAGGAAACATCAGTGGCGAGACAGATGGAGCCACACCTACGTTTTCTGGAGCCCCTTTTGTCGCAACTGGCAGACCAGCATGATGCTAGCTGGTGGCTTTTGGATTCAGGTGCATCAACGACCGTGTTGGCCGAGAGCAGTGCCGCAGCTTTTTCTGCTGCAATTTCACCACAGAATGTAGAGGGTTTCAGTGCAGCCAACGGGTCTCAGGTGCGAATGTGTGGAACTGCAGAAGTAGGAGTTCACATGTTCATGTCGACATCAACTGGTGATGAGAGAATTTGGAAAAAGGCAAGGCTGAAGGTACTGGTGGGAAATATCAAGCACAATATACTTTCAGTGACGTCCCTAGCTGATTCGGGTTGGAGGTTCACCCAAGGACCAAAAGGTTTTGACCTTTACCATGATCAGTTAGGTTTGCATTGTTTGGAAACAGCATACTTTGCAAACTGTCCCTGGGTGAGATTGCATCCAGACACCACAGCTCCGACCTCAGTTTCAGCCTTAGGAGTTGTGAATGCAGTTTCAGTGTCTGAGTCACTGTTGTGCCCCTTGTCCAAAGAAGCTTCGGATGAACTGGAACAACATAGGAGACAGGGTCACATGCCGTTCAATGCACAGTGCCTTGAATGCAACCGTGGTAGATCAGTTTTTCAGCACAGGCGCAAGAAAGAGGGTTCCAAAGATGTTGAACTCCAAGCAGACTTCTGTTTCCTTAGTCAGACAGGTGAGGTATCCTTAGAAGAGTCCGAGCGGGCTGTCAAAATCCTTGTCATCACAGAGTCCATGTCAGGATGTCTGGGAGCCATAGTGATTGGTTCAGATAACAAGGCGGTTCAAAGACAGTTGAAAGAGTGGTTGGACCACTTCGGACTTTTGTCAAAAGAAACCTCAATTGTCATTAGGACGGATGCAGAAATTTCAGTAGGAGAACTGATAGGAAGGTCAGTAGGAAACTACAACTTCATGGTGAGGAGAGCTGGACCACAACAACACAGGTCAATAGGCTCGGCAGAGCGTGGAGTGAGAGAGATCAAGGAATCCCTGAGTGTGCTGAGATCGGACCTGAACGGACAGGGACTGGACATTGCTTTTTCGGAATCTGGATTGACCGACTGTTTAACTTACCTGTGTTTGTGTCACAACCACTTTGGGAAGGTACATGGGACAGCCCCCTTGAGATGTCAGCAGGTAAGAAACTTGGGAAGCCAGCTGTTTCCATGTTTGGTTCATGCGTTTTGGCTGAGCTGCCAGATTCAGTCAAGGAGCTGAGTCCAAACGAAACGAGAAACGTGGAAGGATGTTTCATCGATACAGGGTTGCTCAGAGGTGCAGTCGTTCAAGCCAAGATTCGTTGTGATGGAGGTTTTGAGGTAGTCAGGTTCACGGCACGAAACATACGACCAATTTCACCTTTGTCATGGAATGTTGAGTTAGGGCAAGATGTTATTGTCAAACTTGAGGAGAACCCCAACTATGAGTACATACATGATAAAGGGTTGAAAGTAGAGGGTCAGAGACATGTGAAGTTTGAGGATGAACCTGAAAAGAAGGAGTTTGACGAATTGCCCATTGGGGAGCAACGAAGACTCAAATCGGAGTCCATGCCGGTGAGAACACCTTCCCTTGTTGAACCGAAGGTTGAAGTCGCACGTAAACCCGGAGCGTTGAAGTTGCAGAGACAAACTCCTTTAAGGGTTGAGTCTAAGTCAAATGTTGTGGAAGGTAAACCAATATCCATCCCTCAGGGGGTCGAGACCGAGAAGGTGAGCTCAGAAAGCCCTCCGGGGTGCCCACATGTTGAAAGATTTGAGCCAACTAGGAGATGTCCTGCGTGTGAATCCGGGATGAATGTACCAGGTGTTAAACACACTAAGGATTGTAGGAAGAGGTTTTCTGAGTTTCAGGAACAACAAAGTAAGGAAAGACGTGTTCATGAACCTGAGAGTTTCAGCAGCCCGCCGGGGTCCAAACATGGTGTGTCAACAGAACCTAGTCCTAGCGTTCCTGAGCATGCTGAGTCGAGCACACCAACTGATGACCCTACTTTGTCTGAGCCTCCACTTCGAGCACAAGAGGAATACCGAATGAGATTCAAGCATTCAGCAGAAACTGCAACTGCAGAGTTGGAAAAGGAGATCAAGGAGTCGGCAACCGAGTCCCTTCAGGAGAGTTTGAACTTTGACTGGTTTTGGGTAGGAAGTAGTGAGCCAGTCTTGATGACTAGCTTGATGAGTTTGGAGGGAGTACCGTCTTTTGTCCCAGCAACGAGTCCAGAGATGTACATGGGTGACTTCAACTCCATCCGATATGAGCCAGGGAAGCAACATGAGTTTGTGAAGATGAAGTTGGGTGGAACTGAAGTTTTGGTTTGGAGACCTGATGGTATCGTGGACGACCAGACATTAGAGTCCTTGGATGTCTCGCAAGGCTTTCTGGGCATGCAGGAAGAGATTCGCAACCTGGAGCATTGCAAGACTGGAAAGTCACCAATGAGTCTGGGATGAAGAAACTGAAAGCTGAAAACCCAGGGTTGCGGGTAATCCAATCTAGATGGGTGTGCGCTTTCAAGACCCAGGAAAGGGTTAGGGCTCGTATTGTGGTGAAAGACTATAACCATGGAGCAACAGCGAAGAGCTTGGGATTCTCTTCACCCACACCATCAATAGAGTCACTGCACTTGATCCTGGCGATATCTGCAACAAGGCGATACCGACTGAGAAGTTTAGACATTGGACACGCGTTCATGCACTCACCGCTGAACTCCAAGGTCATCATCAAGCTACCCCTATCAGTCAGTCTGATCAACGGAGAACCATCATATATGATGTTGGATAAAGCTCTCAACGGGCTGAGAGAGGGATCCCTGTGCTGGCTACAATTGCTGTCAGCTACGGTGGAGACCGTAGGACTATGGCATGACACCATTGAGCCTTGTGTATACGGAGGTGAAATTTTTGATGATTCAGGTAAGAGTTTGGGATTTGCATTGGCGGTTGTGTATGTGAATGACATCCTATTGGCATCATCCACTGTTGAGGCTGAGGAGAGAATCGTGTCCGTCATCTCAGGTGTGGTTCCTACAAAGACCACTGGCCAGATAGATGAGAATGGTGGAAGCCTGTCATTCATTGGCAGGACGATTTCCAGAGAACCTCATTGAGCCGAAATTCGCCTTTCTGTGAACCCGAGCTATCTGGACAGCACCTTTGCAGAATATGGAGTTGTGAAAGGTAGCGAGCATGTTCCTGACATTGCATCGCACATGGAACGCACAGTTTCGAGCTCAGAACATCAAAAGCCTTTGTCGGACGAAGCTTACACCAAGTTTCGTAGAGGACTGGGACGATTGTTATGGCTATCACAGGTGAGACATGACCTGAAAGCTTGGTTGAGTGTTGTAGGAACACAGCAGTCATCACCAGTGCATGGGACCGAAATGGCATTGAAAGCGATTTTGAGATTTTTGTTTTGTGACATGCATGTGGTTTTATGTTTACCAAGTAGGGATGAAAGTTTGGACAGTGGTGTAACTGAGGATCAAATGAAAACTATTCATCTCCATGCATTCGCTGATGCTTCCCATGGTCCATACCGTTTCAACAAAAGAAGGGGAATTTCTGGAGGCTGTGTCTACTTTGAGCACAGCTTAGTGAGAAGCCTGTCAAGGCAACAGCAAGCGCTGTCGTTGAGTTCATGTGAGGCCGAATTGTACTCGCTCCAGTCGCTCCAGTGTGTTTGTCAGGAAGCGATTTCATTCAGCAAACTTGTGCACCGTTTGCTATTCAGTTTAGGTGAAGCCGAGGAACTGGATCCAGTCGTGGTCTGGATTGAATCTGATAGCAGCAGTGCACTTCAGTTGATCCAATCTGTGGACGTGCCCAAGAAGTCGAGGCATGTTGAAATACGACTTTTGTGGATGCGAGAGCAACTTGAGCAGAAGCGTCTGTTGTTCCTTAGACACCGGCCTGGAACTGAGAACCCATCGGACTTATTTACCAAATGTTTGAGTGGACGATTGTTTTTCAAACACCGTTTTGCACTTGGTTTGGTCAAAGTCGACGGCTTAGCTTCAGAGTTGCAGGAACTTCAGGAGTTGTGCATTGTTTTTCAAAACCAGAACCCACAAGGAAGAATTGCATTTGTAGAGCTTTGCTGTAGCGGGTACTCTGAATTGAGGAAAGCATGTGAGCATTCCCAGGTTCCATACGTTGGAGTGATGGCGAATATTCAGAAACCAGGAGTCCTCAACCGAGTTAGGATTTGTGTTACTGAGTGGAAATCAAAACGAGACAACCCATTTTTTGTCCATGTTCATGCATCAACACCATGTAGCAGTGGATCACCCTTGAAGAACTTTAGTGCGCATGTTGTGAGTGAGAGTGACCAAGAATGGGAAGAAATCATGTCAGTGGTGGCAAGTTTTCTGAAGCTTGGCGATTCAGCGAGCTTTGAGCTCCCACTTCGAAATGAGATCTGGTCCAGAGCTGAGACAGTGGCGGTCTTAGCTGAAGTTGGCCTCAACCATAATGCAGATGTCAAGCTGTGCAAAACAGGAATGACGAACGCAGATGGCATCCCAGTAGGCAAGGTTTTGAGGTTCAAGTCAACTTCAAAGTGGTTTGCGAAGTTTCTCCATGAACGGTTTTCGGAATGTGAGTGTCCGAAGCATGCAGATTTAGGAAACACTTCGTTTACTCAAACAGGGTTTTACAACCGGAAACTGGCCAGGTCCTTACTTTCAGCAGTGAGAGCTGCAAAGAAGAAACATGCGTGATGTGATCAAGTTTAAAAGGGGCTGAGCAGTTCATGTGTGAGCCAAGAAGGTTTTATTTGCGAATGTTTTTGTTTTATTTAGTGGCATGTGAATGATGTGGCAAACCAAACTGAAACCAATTTCATGTTGTTAAACAACATTTTTTTGCGTTTGTTTGCAGCAGTCAAGACCTTAATGCCTCAACCTTAGGTTTCGGCCTTAGCTCCAAAGCAGAGTGCGAGAGAGACTGCAAGCTCAGGGAAGGTAGTTTCATAAGAAACCTCACGCCTTTGGGGACCGGTGGATCGACAACTGCAGAATCTCTTAAGGAGATCTGGGCTGTTGGGCGACTTGCCTCTGTGTGTGTGTGTCCACAACAGCAACTGTAGGACATACCGGAACCCGAAGCCATGGCGTCCAAGCAGTGGACCGATGCCGATGAGAAAGCCTTCCAAGAGATGGCACAGCGCAGAAAGTCCCGACAGGAGGATCGATGAGTGATGCCTCGAAGAGGCGTGCAACAGAGTTGAAAGTCTTTGAGAACTCTGACCCAGAATGGGATGAGTCAGAATTCGGGGAGCTTTCACCAAAGGTTCCCAAGCCGAAGGTGACAGAAACCTTCGTGCCTACACTCCCTGAAGGAGTGAATACAATGGAGGAGTGGGGCCAGACGCAATTTGCGTTTGGGAAGTACCAGAGAGAGCGAATGAGCTATGGCAGAACCTATGAAGAGGACCCAGCTTACGTGGCTTGGAGCAAGACACACCTGGTAGGGCCGCAGACCCATGGTGCAGCCCTCGACTGGGGTGAATATGTCAGAGCCCGCAAAGCTGTGGAAGCCCACAGAACAAAGGGGCCTTGCTATGCTGGAACTTCCATGCCTCGAGAGTTTTTATGAAGTGAATGGATGGCTCATGGAGCCGGATCTATATAGACGAGCTGCTCGGATGGCAGCACCGCTGGCATTTTGCTAGCAACAGCAACAATGTACCTTTGCTGTGAGAGGTTTGCAAGAGCTTTCAAGCTGCGACCCTTCTGGCAGCCAATTTCTATATGTACTTTTGCAGAGGCCTGGAATTCAGGCGATTTGGCACTACGATATACCTACGTGGAATTTAAGGTCGTTACGACCTGGAATGCAGAGCTTGTGAGAAGCTTGTGAGTGAGAAGAATCACATGAGCTTGAAAGGGGGTGTGGAAATTTGGAGTCCCATCCTGGACCTGAGCAAGCACATGTGATTGGAAGCAAGTAGGGCAAATGAGCCCGAAGTGAACGTACAGACCATAAAGGTCAGTGCGACCGTACAGATGAGACTTTTTCATGCAGAATGACATAGTCATCAGAGGAATTCGTTTGTTTTACGCTTCAAAGGCCATCAGGAGGCATTTGGATGAACAATGCAGGTGATGTCATATAGAATGACATCATGGATGTGGCAAACCGTTTGAAATGCAACTGGATTGAAACCATGAGTGAAAGTTTTATTTCAAACCAGAGCAACGGAGTGCAAGCAAGAATGAGTTTTTGGAGAAGCACTTTGGTTTTGGATGTGTTTTGCGTCCGCTGGTGAGAACATGGAAACATATGAATGTTTCCATGATAGCTGTTTTGTGGAAACGAACTGGAGAGGACGCTTTACTTCGACAGGAAACTGGAGAAAACGTTTTTGGTTTTTGGCAACGGAAAGCATGTGGCTCTATGGCATGCTTGAGCTGGAGAGAATTCGTTTTACTCACAACAATTTCGAAACAGTTTGCATAGAAGTTGGAGTGAAGAGTTTGAGACAGCATCACCAGATGCTGTCAGCTGAGCGGCAAGTGTTTTATAGTTAGCCGTTTTGGTTTTTTGACGTTTGAGTTGAAACAGAAACCCAAACAAAACAACTTTTATTTCAAACTGTGGATACCTTTTTTTTGAGTTTAATTTCAAACTGAACTAACAGGAGTTCAGTGAAGAAGCCATTGCGATACGGCAATTTTTGGCTTAGCAAGGAGAGCCACGCATCATTGGGCTTGCCCAATGTGTCTATGCGGAACCCTGCGTTGGTCGGGTGGTGGTGGGGTTGTGGATGGTCTCTTGCCAATTTGGAAGTTCCTCACTTGGAAGTTCTTTGTGAGTTGATCTTCTAAACTTCATCTTCCTGCCTTATTTGGTTTTGGCAACTTCTGCGACTTCAACATTGTTTGGCTTGCTGTTTTTCGTGCCACAACTTCAGTTTGGGATTCGATGTTACTGACTCCAAGGTTTCAAGATTTTACTTCCTTTTTGGGCAGCTTCATTTGCTGTGATGTCATTGGCTTCAATTCATGCTTCAAGATGTTCTTCGATGTGCTGCTCATTCGACTTCAACTTTGACAGTGTCCGTTTGTTGCTCACCTGTGGATTTGACACTTGTGATGTTTTTCATGTCAAACTTATTTGGTCTTGTGAAACTTCAGTTTGCAATTCGTTCTTGGCAGTTCAACTTTCAGTGCTGTGCATTTCTCATTCATTGGAGTTTTGTCTGCTGGATGATCAGATCGATCTTATTTATCAATGAAGCACTGGCTTAATTTGAAAGGTAGAGTAGAGGGGCGCTACGCACTCCAACAAATGGTTGGACGCGGGGTCATAGTTGCTCCACGCAATGGATGGGTGGTGGCCTAGGTTGGATGAGGGTGTTCTAGCACACCTACCGCGGGTTTTCCAGACACCACTGAAGCTGGATGCAGCCTTTGACAACGATGAGGAGTGTCTCATGATGTTGAATGCCGAGTTCCCTGACATGGTTGCAGAAGACGCGATGGATTCCATGACAGTTTTGGTCTTATGGAAGGAGGCCATGTCCAGGCCGTTGAAGCGTGCACGTGGGGAGCTGGTGAGGTCTTCTCTTTTTAGGCTACCACTTCCAGGCCAATTGTCAGTGCAGGAGGAGTTTACTAGGCTCACACGTACAAGTGCCATCTGCATTTTGGAGATGCATGTGAAACAGAAACAGAGGCGGGTGAAAGAGGATCCAGCCGATGCACGTGCAAAGAGGTTTGAGGCTGAGCGCAGAAAGTACTCCAGATTGCTTGCACAGGTGATCGAGCAGGCAAAGCTTCCTATCGTTGAGCTGGTAAAAACACTTGAGGATCCTCGCAGTGCTTGGCTGCACCTTTTTGCAGCTAGACGTGCAAACACCCTGAAGAATCGGTACAAAGTTTGGAGACCATTTGAGCAGTGGCTTGAATGGCATCGGGGCTACTTGTATCCTCGTGGAGTTCGAGATGCAGTGGACTATATGCAGCACAGGGTCAATGACGGCTGTGGAAAGACGGTCCCACAGTCGCTCCATGCGGCGCTCTCACTTTTGGAGCAACTTGGAAGGGTATCATGCGATGCCCGGATCTCAGAAGATCCACTGTGGCTGGGGCACGTGAAATCCTGGTCAGCTGAGTTGGCAGAGACTGCGGAGCCCAGGAAACCTGCAGAGATGTACACCGTGGCAATGCTTCTTGCCTTGGAGCTGACGGTGGTGGAAGAGACTGAGGTGCTTTTCACCAGGGCCCTGGCTTGGATTGCGCTTTGCATGGTTTGGGGGGCGATGAGGTGTGATGACATGCAATCAGTCATCCCCCATCGTTCCATCCTCTCCAACTACGGGCTTAGGCTTGTTCTGGGGAGATCGAAAACTACGGGCCCGGACAAACCGCAGAAGGAGATCTCCGTTCACATCCTGAGGACAACCTCATTGACAGGTGAGGACTGGTTGAAGGTTGGGTATGATATGTGGTCCGAAGACCCTTTCAACTTCAGGCGCGACTACATGGTGATGGAGCCAAACAAGTCATGGACCGGTGTGAAGAAGAAGTTCATGGCGCCTTCTTGCTTGGGCAGTGCAATCTCCAAGCTTCTGGGGGGGCTGGCTGTCCCACGCCGTGCTGGTTTGAGCTGGGAGTTGATGCCAGCACAACACCTCTTGCCTGAAAAGAAGTTTAGGGAGGAGGAGCTATTGGGCCGCATGCACCCTTCAAAACTTGGGGTGCTCCGGCAGGAGTATGGGGACAAGTTACGTATCGCATCAATGGCGGCAATTTCGAAACCTGATGGGTCAGTGCGACCATTACATGACGCGACGCACCCTGTGATGGTGAACCATGAGATAAGATACCAGGACAAAATGATTTGCCCAGGTCCTGCAGAGATCGCTGGGGTGGTTCGTGAATCAGCTGAAACCCAAGAGGCTCCATTCTGTGTGAGTGCAGATATCAAAGCAGCACATCGACTGGTTAAAATTCGTTCGGCTGATTGGGGTTATCTTTGTTGCAGGGCCAGTTCATCATCAGACACTGTTTGGGTGAATCGCGTCGGAACCTTTGGCGTTTCCAGTGCCCCCTATTGGTGGGCGAAGTTGGCAGGTTTGATTGGTCGGTTTGTGGGGTACATTTTTCAGTCGAAGTGGTTTATGCAGATGATCTATGTTGACGACTTGCATGGCTCGTTTGTTGGTGCAGAGAAATTCAGACTGCTGTGGATTTGGATTTTGGCCTACGAGATGGTGGGGACCCCATTTGGATATCATAAATTCAAGGGAGGCTTCAGTTCGGAGTTTGTTGGGTTCCACATCAGGTATGACTTGTCTGAGGTAGGCATCTCGAAGAAGAGGGGCGATTGGCTTGTTGAATGGATTGAAAAGGTTGGGGCAAACAAATACGTGGTCGCTTCCAGAGAGTTTGTGGAGTTCCTGGGAAGACTTGGATTTGTTTCACAGCTTCTCACTTGGATGAAACCCCACCTTTCTCCTTTATTTGCCTGGGCATCAGTCACTTCCAAAGGCACGGTCGGACGACTCCCTGAAACGGTCATTTTGACGCTGCAGTACATTCTCCATGAACTCAGGGCGGAGTCCTACCTGGTGTCTGTCAAGCGGCGCACAAATTTTGATGTGGAGATGTTTAGGACAGATGCCAAGTGCGCTGACAATTTCATAATTCTTGCTGGTTGGGAAATTACATCAATGCGGTGGTTTTCACTGAAGATTGGGCCTGAGGATGCACCGTTCTTGTTTAAGCCCACTGGGGAGTCCCAGTGGGCATCAACTTCGGCTGAACTGTTGGCCGCCCTTGTGGCATTGGAAGCATTTGGCTGGCTGGCAAAAGATAGATGCAGAAAGTCCCTCACAATTTCCTTGGTGGGGGGCACAGACAACAGAGCCAACGACGCACTCACGGTCAAGAGAGCGACAACCAAGTGGCCTTTGATGGCCATAAACATGCAGCTTTCAGCAGCGCTGGCAAAGGCTAGATTATCCTTGCGTTTGAGGTGGAGACCAAGGGAAGAGAACGTGGAAGCAGATGATTTAACCAACGAACGTTTCTCTGATTTCGATTTGGCAAAGCGCATCAATATTCCCTGGCAAAATTTGGATTTGGAGATTTTACAATCATTGGTCCAAACGCGGGGCGAGTTCGAACAGAAGAAGGTGGAAGCAAAGTCTGGTGCCTCCGTCCAAGCATCAGGTAAGAGTAAGAAGTTCGAAAAGACCCCATGGTGAGAGTACCCAGCTTTATGGGATCGGATTGCTTTCAATCTTCTGAAGTGGGGGCCTTTGAGATTTCAAGTCAATTCAATTTACACGTTGGTACAACATTTCTTGCTGACTTTACGACAGTCAGCTTTACACTGGAACACCTGGATCATGGCCACAAGGCCTTCTCAATGTTAAGCATTGGAGGCACCAATGACAAAGCTGGAGTGGCGTGAAATAGCACCACCTTGCGAGAAAAAGTCGCACCTGCGTTTGTCCATCACATTTCACTTTGTTGCAGTCAGATTCAGTTTCAGTTCTTGCATGTCAGTTGCAATTTCAGATTTTGGATGTTTGGGCATTTGACTTGATGAGTTCAATTTTTTTTTTGGATGGCCTGAATTCACGACGTTTTATTTTCGGCGAAATTTTGCGATCTGGTGCAAACTCTTGAGACCCTCACTACTCTACCAACGTAGCGTAAAGCGTAGGCATCATTGGGCTTGCCCAATGTGTCTATGCGGAACCCTGCGTTGGTCGGGTGGTGGTGGGGTTGTGGATGGTCTCTTGCCAATTTGGAAGTTCCTCACTTGGAAGTTCTTTGTGAGTTGATCTTCTAAACTTCATCTTCCTGCCTTATTTGGTTTTGGCAACTTCTGCGACTTCAACATTGTTTGGCTTGCTGTTTTTCGTGCCACAACTTCAGTTTGGGATTCGATGTTACTGACTCCAAGGTTTCAAGATTTTACTTCCTTTTTGGGCAGCTTCATTTGCTGTGATGTCATTGGCTTCAATTCATGCTTCAAGATGTTCTTCGATGTGCTGCTCATTCGACTTCAACTTTGACAGTGTCCGTTTGTTGCTCACCTGTGGATTTGACACTTGTGATGTTTTTCATGTCAAACTTATTTGGTCTTGTGAAACTTCAGTTTGCAATTCGTTCTTGGCAGTTCAACTTTCAGTGCTGTGCATTTCTCATTCATTGGATTTTGTCTGCTGGATGATCAGATCGATCTTATTTATCAATGAAGCACTGGCTTAATTTGAAAGGCCCAACCCAACCCACCGCTCTGAAGGGTACAAGCTGGAACTGCCAATTCCGTTCACGCTACAGCGGGGGCCTTTGAGATTTCAAGTCAATTCAATTTACACGTTGGTACAACATTTCTTGCTGACTTTACGACAGTCAGCTTTACACTGGAACACCTGGATCATGGCCACAAGGCCTTCTCAATGTTAAGCATTGGAGGCACCAATGACAAAGCTGGAGTGGCGTGAAATAGCACCACCTTGCGGGAAAAAGTCGCACCTGCGTTTGCCCATCACATTTCACTTTGTTGCAGTCAGATTCAGTTTCAGTTCTTGCATGTCAGTTGCAATTTCAGATTTTGGATGTTTGGGCATTTGACTTGATGAGTTCAATTTTTTTTTGGATGGCCTGAATTCACGACGTTTTATTTTCGGCGAAATTTTGCGATCTGGTGCAAACTCTTGAGACCCTCACTACTCTACCAACGTAGCGTAAAGCGTAGAGTAAGAAGTCTGAAGACAGCAACAAAGCGACCAACAAACATGTTGGTGTTGTGTGCGAGGAAAAGTTGCCTGGACGGTCCGAGGTTTTCTGAGAGTGACTGTTTTGAGTCTTTGTGTTTGCTGCGCTCTTAGGCCGACCCCTTTCGACGCGACGTGGCGTTTAGGTTGCGTAGCTAGTACGCGTACTGGTGCTAGTTTTTGTTTAGAGGTGCCCGCTCACTGCGAGGAGGAACTGAACCCAACCAAGGGCGTTATCCTGGTCAGCGAGGGCCTTTGCTGAAATCAATGCAGACCTAGTCACCGTGCTGAGATCAGGACACACCAGTCCGGTCTGAATGGCAGAGTTAATGGATATCAACCGTGATCCAGATGAACTTGCAATCGCCGACATGTAGAAACCAACTTGGCTACCACTAGGCCACCCTGAGGAT
Source organism: Cladocopium goreaui (assembly GCA_947184155.2). Lineage (NCBI taxonomy): Eukaryota > Dinophyceae > Suessiales > Symbiodiniaceae > Cladocopium > Cladocopium goreaui. The sequence goes on along the minus strand of CAMXCT020000136.1, from coordinate 835,401 downwards.
GCGGAAATGGCTGTCTCGAGTGGGCTGCTCGGATCGCCTCTTCTTGGTACCGTCAAGCTAAGGGTGTCACAACTGGGGCTCACGAAGACCACCCATCTATCAACTCCTTGCCACTGCTCGTGTGGATGAATTTCCTGCCGAACCAATTGGTCAATCCCAAGTTACTACTCACACGAGCAGTACGGCTCCTGCGAGCAGCCACAATCCGGCTAGCCCACGTGAAGCCGCACACCCGAAATGGATTGCAGCAGTCCGGCAAATCGCTTATGGTTCCTGATGACGTATGCGGCTTCTCAGCAGGGTCGTTTACTGGACTTGCTGTACAAATGCCTGGAGCTTTCTTATCAACGAACCGGACTGCTTGAAGAGCTCTGTCTCGTTGAGCTCGTTGCATCCCAGGGGCCTCTCGAGTGGGGCAGGGTATTGTCACTTCTTGTGGGTCCTGTGGTGCACCTCCTTGAGACAGAAAGCATGGGGCGATTTTGCTGGCCCAACTCGCTGGGAACCATGCAAAGAGCGCTGCAACACCGCTGGTGAGGCTGACGCCTCCTTGTGGTCGTTCCTGTGGCTGAGTGGGCACCGATACTTTGACAGGACCACTGGGCGCACGGTTTCGATTGATAGTAGGCGTTTCAGTGGCTGCCCCAATGAGTTCTGACAGGATCGGGCGGAACCAATAGGATTCATAAAGCAGGCACTCCGTTTCAGGAGTGGCCAGTGTCGCCGCCTTCCTCATGAGGGAGCAGATGTACTTAGCAAGTCTCTCCGCTACCCGAATCGTAATGCTTCTGGCTACCACCTGGAAGGTATCGCGAATGTCGTTGGACCGTCCTCTCAGCCAGAGCTCAACTGCAATAGTCTGGAAAAGTTTAGCAAACTTCTCTTGGAAAGGGGCCAGGGAGATCGTCAGTTTGGCCTGAAGCCACAGAGCCGGTAACGCACCAAGATTCTCAGGTGTGAAAAAGATGTTGGAGGGGGGCTGCACCCTGGCCATCATCATGGTGTCCAGCTTTTCTGCAGCACCAATCAGTTCTTCTTCAGTAGGGTCATCTTGTGCGTTAGGGTTGGGCGGGCACCATTTCGGGTCAACCGAATCATCATCATCACTCGTGTCTTCTCCATCAGTCGTGGAAAGTTCTTCGTCAGAGGAAGGATCATCCACGGCATCACCTGCTCCTTCCGGTTCTGGGAAGTTGCCAGCCCGGGGGTGTAGTTGCAGCTCAGGGGCATTGAGGAGAAGGGCGTCCAGACGATGTGCATCGAAATAATGGATGCCTGGAATGGCTATTATCTTTTTCTCAGAAATGGCCTGATGAAAGTAGAGTACTGTGCCACGTTGCCTATGGACACGCACTGGATCTCCATCGTAGGCAGCACAGATCCACAGGGGTGATCTGTAGCCATCCGCAGCGTAGCCATACAGGAACTCTCTATCAATGGAGCATGGGAAGAATCCACTGGCAGTAAGACGATGATCAGCAGTCCTCGATGCGAGTGCTGTGGCGGCTTCCGGACGGAGACGCAGCTTGGCTTTCTGGGCAATGACAAGGCGGTACCTTCGTAGACCCCGGATTCCGTCAACTGTGGCAGTCATGGCAATTGCCAATGGCGGCCGGTCTTGTGACATAAAGGGAGTATCAAGTCCCCAGTCAAGCATTGCTGCAGCATCGGTTGGGATTTGAGCAGTGCCATGAAATTGCACCTCTCTTCGCTTCAGAGTGTGATACCCGTAGTGAAAGACTGCTAGCGTCTGCGCCATACCGATCAGACCAGCCATGTCTACCGGAGAAACAATGTAAGTGTGCTGGACTGATCGTGTCAGCGCAACAGTTGCCCTCCCAAAGCAGTCTTCCCTGTCGTCCGGCGTGGCTCCGCGGCGTCCTCCACTCAGGAAGCCGCACCCTGTTTGGACAATGACAGCAATGAGGGCAGTGGCACCTGCAGCTGATGAGGAGGTCGACACTCGTAGTCCTCCCCTCCAAGAGGTTTGAAAACCATGTTGGAGGAGTTGGTTGTGCACTGCTGTGCAGTTGCCAAGACTAGGAGCTGACTTGTAGTCCCTTGCCGAATATTCCTGTGTAGGTTCCTGAGATATTCCAACAGCACCACGATGTCTTCCACTGCATTACGAAGGTCTTTCGGTGCATCCCAGAAGACGGCGCGGAAGCCTCCACGTTCCACTGTTTGATCATCCGCTACAAAGTGGCCAATCTGTATTTTTTCCGTCCGACGCCTCTTGGCTTTCGCCAGGTCGTTCAACACGTTCGATTGCATGTTGCAGCGATGAGTTAATTAGTTAATTGACGCAAAGATGGCCGTCTACTTATGAGGGGCCGCAAAAGTAAACTGGTGGTGGACCGATACATAGTCCTATGCCGTCACAATTCCGTCACAAAGCAAAAACCGAACAACAAAACAAAACCAAACAAAAACCACACAAACAAAACAAAACAAAACAAAAAACAAACCGAGCAGGGGAAAAGTGGCCGGCAGACCAGTTATGTGACCACGGTAATGACGAAGTGGCCAATCTGTAGTGGTCCATGCCCGTGGGCAACCAGTTCCGGGTACCGTACTGCAACTATAGCTATGTACGTGAGCAGGGACACGCTCGAACTGTTCGGCAATATGACACCCCACCTATAGGGGTCTTTCAGGCCAGCTGCCTCCACGGTATCCGCGCATTCCGGGAGTCCAAATTCCTCCGGTGCCGTGGCAATCAACATGACCGTGAGCGCTTTTGCAACAAGGCTGCTCGTTACATTGAGATGCTTAAACGTTCGTGGATCGAGGAGTCGTTGAACTGCTGACGGTAAGTGCTGCCTCTGTACTATCGCTACCCATGTTCCAGTGTGAATGTCTTGACCAACTCTTCGAATTTGAAAGATGTCTGAGTTGTCATCTTGACACGCATCAGGCCACAGCCTAGCGATGATATTATATAGAGAGTCGGGTAGGCGGCAGGTAGTCTCCGACTTGATTCAGCGCACGCAAGCCAAGTGGTCGCTGAAGCAGCTTTTTCCGATTAGTTCCTGCCGCACGCCCCTTCAAGAGTCCCCCAGGGGTTTGTCTGTGGTCACCTACAAAGACAATCAGTGCGGGCTGCTGGATTGGCTGCAAGAGAAACTGTTTCATGAAAGTTGCCATGCTGCTGACTCTCGTCTATGAAGGCAAACCACACTTTGGCAAGCCAGAGGTTGAACGTAGAGTACCTCATTGACAATTCAGCCGTAGAGATCCGCCAGTGGCGATGAGAATCCGTCTTTGGGCAATTATGCGATTCCTATCACTGCAGCGGACATCCATGCGCGTCCCATAAGCCTCGCCTTTACCTTCCTCGATCGGCGGCCGCAGGTCACAGATTTGATCAGCTAGCGCCTTTGCAGCAACGTTCTCCTTCCTGAATACCACTGCAGAGAAATCTTCAAGCTCACAGCTGAGGGCGACAAGCAGAATAATTGCCAGGGACCTGGTTTTGCCAGCACCAAATACTCCTGCAATACACAGGTCAGAGCGTCCTGTTAAAATGGCAAGAAGGAGCGCCACAGTGAGCCAGAACGTGTCCATCTCCATGTCCAGCATTCTCTAGCAGTACATCTCGATAAAATTGATCATGCTGCCCATCCATGAGGATTGCTGCTGGAGTGAGAAATCGGCGTAATATCCTGACCGTCTGTACCCTTCGTTTTCCTGTCCGAGGCCATGCGTCGCTGGAATGCCAGGTTGGGAGATACCCATAGCGGTAGTCGACGGATTGGCTTGTGCAAAGACCAAGAGCTCTCGGCGACTTCGCGTGTCTCCCAGAAAGGACAACTGTTGCAAAACCAATGGGATGTTCCCATGCCCTTCTATTGGATGCGGCCAGTCTCGACCCGGGTCGAAATATTCTGTGTCTTGTGCATGCTTTTCGATGAGGCGACCACAAAATGCACGAGCTACAAAGTATAGAAGGAGGATGACTTCAATGGACTTCGGCGCAATTCGCCGGTAGGCTCTGTAAGCAGCACTTTTATTGGAGCCTTGCATTGTTTTATCAAGCACCAGAAAGATGGCATACCTGTCGTGGCCGCCGCCAGTCGGGAGTTGTAGACATCCCTAGCAGCGCTCGTCCTGCCATTACGTTGGATTCCATACTGCCTGGATTACCCGCTTCTTCACATAGCTGCAGGGGCTGCATTGAGGCAGAGCAGTCCGCCAAGAGCAGCAATGGTGCGAAGCGTCAAAACATAGAATCCAGCATACGCTTCATAATGAGAAGTTGCAGTGAGCCGCTGCCTGATTGTCCTTGTGCTTGGCCCTGAGCCAGAGCCACACTGATCCATGGCTGTAGGTGCTGCATCTGCCTGCCTGTGTGATAGGCATCCAGCTGGGGTAACACCATGTTAAGGAGGAAGATGAGAGCCCGCAGTGAGAATCCTAATAAGAAGTCTACAAACAGGTTTCGAATGATCTGTCCACCTTCCTCACCAGCTCCACCCGGAATGGGGATCATCTTGATGAGGGTTTGTTGTGGGTCCAGTTCTGTCTCAATCACGAGATCGAACATGCGAACTTCAATGGCCACAGATGCAACTCCATGCACCCCTCACCAGCTGCTTTCAAGAGAGTATCCAGGGTACGCTGGAAGTGGTCAGGGAGGTCAAAACTTACCCACGATAGGACCCACAGGAGACCTTCGCATCTGACACCATGCGGGATCACATTCGGATGAGTGATTTGCAGTTGATCGAAGCGATGGGTGCCTTCATCCAAGTCCACAAAGAGCAGGTGGCCATACGCATGTTTTGCTCACCCTGGGGACCTTCTAGGAGGACAAGGTTATACCCAAGCTCTGTTGGATCAGTAGGTCGCCACATGCATAGTCGCAGTGTATGAGGGTGACTTTACGTTCCCCCATAGCGAGTCTCATCAGCTCCGGCTGTGCTGCAATGGCAGCCACCTTGGTATCCAGGAAAGCAGGCAAAATCGCTCAGGACGCTGGACCTTGGTATCGACGAAGACTACAAAGCCTCTGGCTGCTTTTCGGAAGTCATACGAGGATACCAGATGGGTGTCATAGAGCCTACCACCATGCACGGCTTTAAGGCAATCCGGCCCATCTGGGTCTCTCTTGATGTGATCATTCCATCTCAAGGGGGAATCACTCCAGAGCAGTGGAAGCAGACGGCCACTTTGTGCCCACTTGACTGGCCTACGAATTACAGCCACCTGCGACTCTGGCATCTCCCTACGAGCTTGCACCAGTTTGCTAACTTGCTGTACAAACAACTGGACCATCGACACATGTTTACGCAATGGTCCTTGAATCTCAAAGAGCTAGCCGAAAGGGCTCTGTTCCAACAACCAGCAACATACTTTACTGAAGCTGCGCTACAAGAACACTGGAGAGCCCTTGACTTTCCCAGCAGGAAACTCAGACGACGTCCACCTGCAGCTGATCTTGCAGCATTTCGCGCCAAGCAAGCCGATCTGCGGCGGAACGCTGTAACGCACAACACAACCCTGTGGCCAGAGTGCCTGGTCGAAGCTGCCGCGAAGCATATTAGGGGTGTGAAGGCTGGCAAACGGCAGGCTTGAACGCTCGAGCAACCGATGGCTATGGAGGCAAACGGCAAGCTTGAACGCTCGAGCAACCGATGCCTATGGAGGCAAGCGGCAGGCTTGAACGCTGGAACAACAAATGCCTGTAGCCAGAGTGCCTGGTCGATGTGCCGCGAAGCATTTTAGGCATTTGAAGTTCCACACCTGCGGGGTGGTCCCAGGCGCCGCCCCTGCCTTGGCGAAGGCAGGGTTCGGCGGATTTCGGATGCGGAGTGGGGGCTGCATCTCCAAGAATTGAAGCCTGGTGTTTGTAATTTTCCCGGAACCCCAAATCCAATGTGCCTGGGGGCTTCAAATATTTGTTGGTTTTCAACCTTGCTACATGATTCTTTTTTGGGGGGATGGTTTTTTAAAACCACATGCCAGGAGTGGATTGTAAACACCGTCCTGATGAATGTACCATAAATTGACAAACCCGTGTGCGAAAATGAAAGGCATTTAGCCAGTATTGTTGCTGTACATCACTGTTGTTGATTATCAGTTTTGGATGGTTATATAATGTTATAAACCCATGTTATATATATATATATACCATAGTGTTGCTTAATTCAGTGATATCCCATAAGATCCGGCTCCATGCGACAAAATTGGTTGTGTACATATCAACTTTTCGACCAACCAACCAGCGGGCTACTATGAACATCACTGGCTGGTTGCGGGGACGCCATTTGCAAACCTGGCGATTGAATCAGAGCAACATCCCATCTTTAAAGTCAATCACCTACTAAAATAATATTATATAATATACAATACTATGACGGGGACACCGCAAGATTGCAATAAGAGGTATGTAAGGTGATCATGATTTGTTTGTTTGGGCCTACAGTCCAGGCAAACAATAAACAACCAGATTTGAAAGAAATGCTGCATGCTGCTAGTGGTGCAATAGGCAGAAACGAAGTGAGTGCTCAATTCTTGTGATTGCTCTTGCATCACGTACAACTTCCAAGGATGATTGTATAGTTGCCCGATAAGCAGTTGGACGAGGTTTTGTTCTTTCGCAAGCGGCATCAACCACCGGTGCTTTAGTACTTCTAGAGGTATTTTGTGGTGAAGCGGTAAGAACAGTCCCTCGTAGTTTGGTATTTTTTTATGCTTGATGCTTGATGATATTGTGATTTTTTATTATATAGTAGTTTTGTCCTTATGTGTGGCGCTCAGAATTATCAGCATTCTTGGTGGAAAACTCCGCTAATGTTGATCCACGTTTGGCAGGAATACCTCCGGTAATTTAAGAGTTTGCTATGGATTATGCCCCATCTGAAATTATGTGAAACTTATTTATATAGAATATATTATATATATATATTTAATATATACATATATATGTACATGTTTGCGGCGTAGATGGGATATTGCGAAGGTTGGACCCGGCGAAGAATAGGTTCAAGTAGAACTGCTGTGTGGTGGTTGAAAAGACACGCCCTTGGCAGATGAATCACCTTGAAGTTCTGGAATCTCTGCATCGATCTTTGGGGATGATCAATGGTGCCATCGTGAAATTTTGGATCCCTGTTATGTTGACTGAATTTGACCTTTTGGTCTTTTGGCTCAGTGGGGAGTGCCACGGCATTCCGTGTCGGCTCCGGCCCAACCTATTTTTGTTTGCACAACTTCTTGTCAAGTGCTGATCTTGGGAGCTTCAGATGATTCTAGAGTTGGACATGTGGAAAGTTCAGGTTTTCCACACGATGCGTTTGATGTTTTGGGAAAACCAGTGGAAAACCAGTGCACCTAGGTGTCCTTGCGACACTGGATGTGAGCACTGCCAAAGAGCTGAGTTTCAAGATGTTTCAGTGCGAATTTGCAGCTTGATGCGGCTTGGTTTTCCTCCAATTCCTTGGCTCTAAGGCATAAGTGGAACGACAATTGAAATGCCTTTTCCGATGAATTTCTGCTCTTCAGGTGCTCAGTCTTGAGAAACTCTTTTTTGCAGAGCCTTCCTGCAGCCACGGCGTTTGCCAAACATTTGCCAGGTCACTACAGAATTTTGGGCCTGTTGGTTGTACACGTCATAGCCTCACCCAGTCAGGACCGGGGTACCAGTCGCAGTCGTCCTTCGTGACCTGTGGATCTTGTATGATCTTGTGGTAGACTCATAGCTTCTTTTCGACTCCTTTCACGGCGGCAGGACTTAGAGGATGCCGCAGAGCCTCTTGCCGGAAATGCGACAAGAATGGTCGCAAATGCAACAACAACTGTCGGACTCGTGTTAGGTTGCGTCACCTGATGTGTTCATTCTATTACATTGTTACATCTTCATTTTATTTTTATGATTTTTTTTGCATGTTTCAGCTGATCTGTGATCTAAGGAGCCGGATGATGAGGGCAGAAAGAGAGGCCCCCCTTGGGGATGTGGTTCCGAAATTGCAGAAATGGGCTTCCGTCCCATGGGCTTTCGAACTCGGCCAGGCAACTCGACACTTGGGAGCCGCAATCGACATGTCAGGCCCGACCCCGACCCTGACTCTGCTTCGAATCTTCACTAAAATCTGAGTCAAAATTTGGAATCTGAAGTCGAATTCTGAGTCGACTTCCGCGATCAACGCTCTCTCACTTCAACATTTCATGCGTATTTTCACGAATATGTTCATCCATTTTTATCCATTTTTGAGTTTTGTTTCCTACATTTTTGAGTCTGGGAGCTTGTGAGGACGAGTCGAGTCCTTCCATTCGTTGGCCGCACGGGGCTCGGTGGGCTCGGCGCAGAAAGTGAATTTCGACATTTTCTGAGTCTCTGAGGACGACGTCGATTGCGTCCCCAGCTTATCATCGCTTAGCATCGGATGACATCCGAAATTGGATCACATGGATGTGAACCGGAGCAGCTTCAATTGATTCAACATGATTCAACTGTCGTGGCAGTGGTGGTGGCACACGCTTCGCCACTCGGACGCTTGGAGTACCACCGAGGTTTGGGGTGACTGGACGGATTGGAGCGTCTGTCAGTTCACCTGTGGCGGAGGCGAGTCCATCAGGCCGCAGCCCCAGAGCGACCAGCGACCGGTGACGTGACTCGGTGACTCGGACGTGACTCGGTGACTCGGTGCCGTGATGTCCTCGTGATGTTCTGACTTGGCCCGGCCCCTTGATGCTTTTGAAATCCAAAATCAATTTTTAAGAAATATTGAAATACATCAATTTCATATATATAATTTCATCAAATTCATCAATTTCATATATAATTTCATGAATTTCCAGATTGTTCCAGATGTGTCTGGTTTTGCAGGACTCGAAAGGTGACGATTATGGCTCAGGGAGAGGGGCAGTCCTGCGAAGGAAGCACCAAAGACACCAGAGTTTCTCAGCTGAAGGGAGGCGAAGATTTCTTTTGGGCAATGTCAATCGATGAAGAACACCCAATTTCTTAGAGGTGCGCATGAATTACAATTTGTAACCCCCGTATCAAGAAAACCAATGCCTTATTGCTCTGAAAGTGGATGATGAAAGTTGGAGTTTTTTTACACTCTTCACCTTTGAAAGCTCTTTGCCAATCCCCTGTTCATGTTGGCCTCCAACATGTTTGAACTATGCTGCACACTGCATGTCGTCATGACAATTGACACACTGGCGATATCGCAACATCCAAAAAGATGAAAAAGTAACCTTTAAACACCTTTAACATGTTTTACCAAAGTTTTTGAGCATGGGAGTTTAATATATGATATAAATGATATATAAATGATATATAGATTGTCCATCTTTTTTTGGTTTGCCAAATTGGTGAAATGTTGCCCGAGGAATGCACCAAGAACGACTGCCCGGTGGACTGTATTTGGGCAGACTGGTCGAAGCTTGGGAGAATTGGATTCCCAGCATTGGTTTCACAAAAAAAAAAAGGAGAAAACCATATAAAAAGCCTGTGGGAGGGCCGTGCTTTCCTGTAGATTCTGTTAATCCATTGATCATGATCCCAGTTGCGCCGAGGAAGTACTCCACCTGCAGTGTCACCTGCGGTCCTGGCACAAAGTCCCGAAATCGCGGATTTCAGCAGGTCAGAGTCACCCGAACCCGAATCGTGGGCTGATACTCCGATAGATACACTTGTTTTTTTGAGTGACAATGATTGGACGGATTTAGAAGGTATGAATACGGTATGAACAGAATTGAGAAGATATTGAGATGAAAGATCTTCACAGAAATTTACAAGATATCTATATAGATATATCTATAAGAATCTATAGATATCCATAGATATCCATAGATTTCACAGAAATTTCCAGATGTGCCGCTGCTCCAGGTGGCGCAGTTCGGTGGTGTGGCCTGCCCCGGAAATGCCACGCAGTTTGGGGAATGCAACTTGGGCGACTGCCCCGTTGATTGCCTCTATGCAGATTGGGGTCATGACCTCAGATGGCCACGACTTGACGACTTGACACGACTTGACACGACTTGACGACTTCAGGTCGGAATTTTCAGAACAAAAACCGAGAAACATGTTTTGGAAATCAGTTGAGGTCTTGAAAATCTTTCGGAAATCTCAACAGAACATCTCTGGAACTCGTTGAAATGTCTTCACACATTTTGTTCGCATCTTCAACCGGCACAGCACTTGAGATTCATGGGGTGGCTGCTCCAAATCCTGTGGCGGAGGGATTCGACGCTCGGACAGAGATAAGAAATGATTAGCAGATTGTCGCAGTTTCTGAACAAAGTATTGGTAGAAATTAGTAGAGTACAGCTGCGTTTCGCTGCATTTCAATGTATTTAATATCTGCAGCTTTCTGTGAGAATTTCCATGACTTTTAAGTGGCTTTGACATGCTTTGACATGCTTTCACGGTGAAACAAATGCTGTTCAGCTGAAACTCAAAAGCTTAAAACCTTGACCAAGGAAAGCGCTTCCGCAGCGTCTCTGTCTTGACCTTAGATCTCAAAGTCTCAAAATATGATCAAGATCACGACAGGTCCCAAACCACTAGCCCAAGTATGATCAAATGTGTATCGATAGAATTCGATATATCTGTATATATATATGTGTGTATAATTATAGATGGATGGATGGATGGATGGATGGATAGATAGATACTATGATAGATTATACACGTAGTTGTGTAAGACAGTGTAAGAGTGTTTCCATTACTTCAGAAAACAGTGATGTTTGGTTTTACCTGTTCGCCCAAACGATGCCATCGCCGTTTTCAGGTCCAACCAGTGGGAGATGGCAAGACATGTGCACAGATTGGGCCCACACCTTGGCACGTCGCATCCAGCACCGGATCTTCGGCCAATGGCCTCCCATGACGAGTGCTGCTGTGCACTGTGTGAGGTCCAACTCTGAACAAACGAGTTGTGGACAGAACAGTTGTCCCGTGGATTGCGTGATGAATGCGACTTGTTTGCACAAAGAAACACGAGCATCAGGAATCTATAGATGGTCTTCCGATGTTTGTTGAACTCTTGCGCTTTCTTTTTTCAATGTTGGTTCCACAGTGGTGCTTGAGGCTGTATCGCGTGCAAGACTATAACATGTTGGGTTTCATGTAACTGGGATGATCCCAGAGTCCGACAAATCGTCCCAAAATTCGATAACATCCTTTGAAACTTGATCCGTATTTGTTGGGATTCATTGAAATTTGTGTTCGAATCGAAACAGATGTTGCTTTCTTCGATAAAGTGAGGACTGGGGCCTTTGGGATCTCTGTGACGTCACTTGCGGCATTGGCACCACCAAGCGAAGCCGAAGTGTCAAGGTGAATCGGAACCCCCAAGGAAGGGCTGATTAAATCCAATTGGATCCAATTGGGATCGAAAGTTGAATCATCTTGAATCATTTTGAATATGCTGAACCAATCTGAACCACCAATTTTCACGATATTTCAAGCTTAAGGTGAGCCTCGTGAGCATGAACCCCACGGCAGAATGAGATAGACTGAGAAGCTAATCACCATGGGAGCCTTAGCCGGACAAGCACCGGGTCAGATACGATTTTGATCAGTTTTGGTGTAGCTTCACGCCAGGTTGCTGCCAGCTATGGTGGTTCCAGACTCAGATTCGACGATTCTGCTGAATCGCTGCGGCCCGAATTCAGTGGTTCAGTGATGTGTCAGTGGTACTTCGAACATTTTTCGAAGCAATCTTCACCAACTTCCTGTGCCCGTGGCACTTTCATGGCACTTTTTGTGGAGGTCTGGAGTGTGGAACGCTGCTAGAGAACAAGACCTGCGACAACGGAGAGTGCCCCGTGGATTGTGAACTCAGCGACTGGGGCGCCGGCCTCAGATTCGCTTCGATTTTCGAAACAGATTTGATTTATGATCTAATTTCAATCTTTCAGGTAAATATGCTATAAATTATGATATGTTATTTGTATGATTTTGCTTGTTTTTAATCATTGCTTTAAGATGTTTTACGATGGTGTCTTTTTCGTCACTCTTTCCCACCTGGACATTCCGTGAGGTGAATGGAGTCCCTGCGACCGGTCCTGCAAGACAGAGTCGGAACCCGGAATTCGTGGCCCTGGCACGACGTATTTCTGTCACCAGTGTCAAACAGTGTCACTTGCACCGGGTCCGAAGCAAAATCATCGTGAAGAAGCTGAAGTGACGAAAATAAAATGGCATGAGAAAAACGAAACAAATGTATATCTTTGATTCATTTGCAGTTGGACATCTGCCATGTGCCAGGAAAGCGTTTCCGCACAATTGTGGTGATTCACTCGGTGATTTCCAGAGGGCTTCGTTCACATCACTACTTCACTGCTGGTCCGCACTCCGCACTGAGGAAGCCGGAAATGAACTGGGGAAGGCGTGCCCCATGAACAAGACGTTTTGAGCTCAGCTCAGATCATCTCCACAGATTTTCACATAGAATCTCCACAATATCTCCACAATTCTTCTCAATTCTTCACAGGAAGATCTGTTAAAGATTCTAACATCTCTCCAGGTGACTGTTAAATACTGTTATCAATTCGTCAAGATTCCATGTAGATACGATGTTCACGACAGGTCACATGTGCAGACGAGCACCTGCGACTTGGAGATGTGCCCGGTGGACTGCCAGCTCTACGACTGGACCGGCTGGTCGGATTGCAGCCCGGGGGCTTGGCGAAAGCCTCCCAAAGAATCCAAAAATCAATCCAAAAATCAATCCAAAAATCAATCAAAGTTGATCAAAGTTGATGAAACTTGGACTTGTGATGATTTCTTGATGTTCCTATCCTATCTGTTTGTATTCATTCATTTTTATTTATCTTTATTCGTATTTCGTGTCGGTTTAGAATAGTTGAGTCGTGATGAATATCGATGGCATGATTTTTCCACATTTTTCTGACATTCGAAATTGGACCATCTATGACCTTTGCCCGCCACCTTGCCACCTTTTCCTCGAGGTGTCACCTGTGGACCTGGAATTTCCGAACGCAATCGTGAAGTCCAGGTGGGATTGGACAAGAACTTACCATTCCAAAATCTTTTCCAAGGCGTTTAAGCAAGGATTCCAAACTTCAACTTTCCAAGCGCTTTCATATTTCATCATATTTCCAAGTTCATGATGGCAGTTTCAGAATGATTCTGGACACAAATCCACTGTTTTCAGAAACGTAAGACTGTAAATATCACAGAAAACAACAGAAATCACAGTTTCCAGCCGCGTTTGGTGGCAGAGAATGTGGAGCAGTAGGTGGGAACCTGTTCAGCCCTCAGGAACCTAAAGTGACCTGCAAGACTCACACTATTACACCACTTACACCACTTACACCACTTACACCACTTACACCACTTACACCACTTACACACACAGTAGATCACACTAAGAATCTTTCACCAGACGAACACATTGAACACTGAAGTTGACAGAAGACAGGGTGCTGATTTGGATGATTTGGGAGTGTTTGGGAGTGTCTGTGAGACATGGAGCTGAGGACCTATGAGAAGAAGTACTGCAGTGTGGAGACCTGTCCGGTTGACTGTGAATGGTACGTGGCCTCCTCAGATTCTCATCAACATGAAGCTCGAAGCAAAGGCATTCAGATTCTTTCCAGCGCACTACACTAAATCAGCTATATATATATATATTGTCAAGTATATAAAGCTATATCCATTTCCAATCCGTTACTCAGTTACTCAGTTACTCCATCTCCGCCAAATCCTGTAAGCATCTGTAAGCCCTTCGAGGATTGGCAAGATTGGAGAGGATGCTCCACCTCCTGTGGCCCAGGCATACCGTGCCGACTGCGATTTCAACTCTTGTGACTTTGATCCATTTTTTTTGCATCACTCTGCACCATTCCGTTGCAACGGTGCCTTGCTCCTTGCAACGCGTTGCGCGAAGGCACCGGCATTCGCATGCGGGTGGCAGCGCCCTCGGACGTACCTATCCAAAACACGCGCATTGCTCCACCTTTGGTTCTCAGCCGTTCCACCTCTTTCTCCACCTCTTTCCACATCCACGTTCCGAGGTGGAGACTCCGATGCTTCATGGTGGAAAGGACCAGAAGGGGGAGCTTCAGTGCCTCCTCAGATCTTATTTCTATACATTTCTATACATTTCCACAAAAATTCTATTTGATTTAGTTCTGCACAGTATTTCTCCATTAAATGCATCGCCATGATGTGGTCATTGTCACCCGTTTCTCACCAGGACTGTGAAGGCGGAAACTCTCAGGAGAGAGAGTGTAATCTGAAGTTCTGCCCGATCCACTGCACGTTGGCGCCTCAAGCCGCTGATGCCGTTGGTGCCGTTGGTGGCTCTTATGTGGCTCTTGACTCAGCTGATGGCCCTGGCGTTGGCATCAAGTTTTCTGTCAGGTGGGCTGTTGAGAACTGAGCAGAGACGACAGTGAGAACAAACCAATTTCCAGGGCATTCCATTTTTGCAAACCAAGTCATCATATATCAAAACAGTTGTTGCACCGTGTTGCCAAGGATTGGAATGACTGGGCTGATTGTAGTAACAGCTGTGGGAACGGCACTTCCAGCCGAGAAAGACACATCACGGTCCAGTCCTTGGTGATTTTGGTGAAGTCTATGGAAGTCTATGGAAGTCTCACATGTCTCACATGTCTCACGTGCACTGCGATGATCCATTCATCTTCCAATTTGATCCCATTTGATCACATGTTATCCAATCATATCCCATCATATCTCATTATAGCCGATTATAGCTCAGTTCTCACGGGTCACAGTTTGTCACAACCAAGACTAGGACCGCATCGTTTTAATCAATGGGAATTTACGACCACATCATTTTAATCAATAGGATTTCCCTATGTTTTCCATTGTTTTCCATGTATTTCTTCCGTGGCGCCCGTGGAGCCCGCTGTCCCAGCTTGAAGCTGACTACGGTGGCAGCCAGTGCATTGGCGACAGCAAAGCATCCAGAGGTGGAGCCCCTATCGCCTGGCCACCTCTGATCTTTTGATGGCGGCTGGTACCAGGTAGAATGACCATGACCAAAAGGTACAGGTCGTCATTGGCAGTCATTGGGTAGTTTGACCCATTTGACCCATTTGAGCCATTTGAGCCATGCATACTTTAAAGACTTGTGAATGTGATTGCACGTGATTGCACGTGATCGCGTGACGCGTGCAGCGAGTGTGCTAGCATTTCTTTGATGGATGCAGGTTGTTTCTTGAAACCTTGTCCCGTGAATTGTCAGTGGACAGCACAAGCCTCAGATGGGCATTTTTTGTTTTCCGAACCTTGACCTGGAAAAGGTGGAGGAGTCATCTTACAGTAAGATATCTGATACTGAAATAGTAAAGAACAGACAGAGATGGACAGAAATTGAGATGTCTGACTCTCTGAGGAGTGGACCACCTGGACCGATTGCTCCTCTTCGTGCGGCACTGGCCCTTTGGCCGCGGGTGTGGAGGGTGGAGAGGGAGGGTGTGGAGGTGTCGAAGTCTCCACATTCTCTGCACAAAAACTGCTAAGGTCAACAGTCCAGAAGCCGAAGCATTGCTGTCCAACCGCAGTTTGAAGGAACTGTTTGTGAGGCACGGCCCATTTTTTGGTTGAAACCATGAAAAACCATGAAAAGCCATCAAAAACCACGAAAAAATTGTCGCAAAGCTAGTGGTCTACATTTCCCAACATTGCACAACCACATATGTCACATACTAAGCGAAATCAAATTGTCCTCAGGGCTTTGCTGCTGATACCAAGAGCTGCCCAGATTTGCCACCTTGTCCCATTGATTGCGAGTGGGACGTCGCAAGCTCAGATCGAAACTAAAAAAAGGGGTGTTTTGCAACGCTTGTTCCATCGCTTGTTCCATCGAGTTTTGAGATGTTTTGAGATGTTTTGAGTGTGGAGTGGCCATGTATGCCATGTGACGTGATCTCAGGAGTGGGCAGAGTGGGGTGCATGCTCTGCCACCTGTGGCACGGGGGTTCTTTGCTCAGTTTCTCGAAAACTTCGAATTTGATCAATGAACAAATTGAGAAATCTTGAGAAATGGACATGTCCAGGTATCCCGGAGAACGCGCGAGAGAAAGAAATACGAGAAGCACGAAACCAAGTGAAGATGACTTTGGTTGTGAGTTTAGTTATGTCATGTTATGTCATGTTATGTCATGTTATTTCATGTTATTTCATGTTATTTCATGTTATGTCTTTAGTTGAGTTTCACTCAATAGCATTTAGATACAATTAGATCATCATTAGATCATCTTAGATCCTGTTTCGATGC
Source organism: Cladocopium goreaui (assembly GCA_947184155.2). Lineage (NCBI taxonomy): Eukaryota > Dinophyceae > Suessiales > Symbiodiniaceae > Cladocopium > Cladocopium goreaui. The sequence continues at coordinate 819,169 of CAMXCT020000136.1, read as the reverse complement.
AGGGATGGTGGCCACATCTGCTGGGGCACAGAAGATGACGAGCAGGTGCCATACCCATCGCAGTCGTCCTGCTGAAGTCGAGAGAATATCAAGTTCTTGCAAATTTTCTATAGATCATTTTCATATATTTTCATGATTTTCAGATATTTTCACCAGCTTTTTCCACTAATCTTTCCGTATTTTCATGTTTGTTGGGACCTTGGGACTGTGAAATCTATGAATCCATGGAACATCATGGTCCACTATGGTCCACAGATAAGCAAATTTCTCCAAAACTGATCCAAAAAACTGATCCAAATGTGGTCCAGTTCGTTTTTTCTGGGCGACATCATGTGAGGTGTGCACTCTGAACCCGTGCCCCGTGGATTGCACCATGGGCGTCCCAGTCTCAGCGTCGCCTTTCGGTGCCGTTGCCGCGGGGGCGTCGCGGTTGCGTCGCAACGCGAGGACTGGACCCAGTGGGGCACTTGCTCCACCACCTGTGGGCCAGGCTGGAGAAAAATATATTTAAGTAATAGATGTATTATAAAAAAATATATTGTATATATATATAATTATATCATAGATATTGAATACTATATGTATATTTATAATTATATTATAGATATTGAATACTATATGAAGACTATATGTATATGATCCGTGGATTTAAATAGAGACATGTTATAATATACCGATATGAAGACAGATATAGATGTATGGGGATGGGTGAAGGAGGCAATCTGTAGCATTAAACAGTATTACACCATCCTTTTGAGGCCAACTATTTTGACCCCCCGTATCATGTGGTCCCATAATGAGCCATGTTTTGGGGTTTGGCTTCCATTGCCCTCCACTTTGGTCAATGGGGCATGGTCATTCAATGTACCTTATGGATCCTTATGGTCTTATGGTGTTGACATAGGTGTAGGTCAATCAGCTTGATGAAACTCAAGAAACAGAGAAAATGATAGACACAATAGGTATCACGTATACATATATATATATCATATATATATATATATTTGCAAAATAACATATCCCAATTGAAATCAATTGAACATGATGGTATCTTTTCCCCATGGTTGGAGGTTCCCAACTGCGCTTGCGTGGCATTCGAGTCGGACCAGCCAATGGTGGCCAGGACGCAACGGAACCAACGGAACCAATGGAACTCGTTAACACTCGACAGAAGTCGTCCACACATCGCACACTTCGTCAGTTACAATTTCTGACAACTCTTAAGTCCTTAACAAATGCCCAACAGATCTTAACAGATCTTAACAGAGTCTAAGGCGTCGCGAGTTGCGTCGCAAGTTGCGTTGCGAGTTATTGCAATGCTCTGCGGATTTTGTGCATTTTTGTCATTTTTGTGCCAGGAGTGCAGCGCAGATCTCAACGAGACGAAAGAGTGTGATCCGGGCGTATGTCCCGTGGACTGTCAGCCGAGCCCTTGGAGATTTTGTTCTTTTGGACACGAGGGGCCCCAGGTGCAAAAGGGTGCAACAAAGATAAAATAAAGCAAAAGACATCAAAACACATATGAAAATTGGATCAATATGGATCAACTCTACATCATGTTTGACTAATATGACATTTCACGAATTTCATCTGAGGTGGTCATCTTGGGAAGGCTGGAGTAGATGTAGCCGCACCTGCAATGGGGGCATCAACTCCAGAAAACGAACCGAGAAGGCGGCGAATTCGATGGACTTGGATAGAATTGGACAATGGGGGACATTGCGAGAGTTGGAGAAAAGCTTTCACAAACCGTCTCAACCTTTCATGACTTTGCTTTTGACCTGGTGCTTCCAGTAGTTTCCATGTAGCATATGGCAACAGATGGCAGATGGCAAGGTGAGTGCTGCGCACGGTGGCAGAGCGTGTGTTGGTAGTGCGGATGAAGATGGCGTGTGCAACATCCAGGGCTGCCCAGTGGATTGCAAATGGATCCCTTGGAGCGAATGGTCTGCATGCTCCAGTTCCTGTGGTGGTGGCACCAGGACGATCTGAAAGAAAGGGTGAAAAATGCCGGTGGAAACTGGTGAATGGCCGTGAATGTTCACCAGTTTTGGATCCGGATTTCTGACGAATTGTTGTATTCTGGATTCCGCTGAAGCTGACCCTTAAATTGCGCAGGACTCAAAGCCGAGTGGTGGAGATTGCACCTCAATGGGGCTGGGAACTCAGAGACACGTTGCCATTGGTTGCTGGTTGCCATTCGTTGCCTGACGCTCCACAGGTGGCTTGGAATGTGAGACCAAAAACGACTTGGGTGGTCCGCCCAACGAGAAGACGGACAGAGCATCCAGAGCTACAGGGTTGCTGGCCATGGCACTTTTTCTGGCAGCATATGATCACAGAATATCACAGATACCCCAGGTATACCCCCCAGGTATAGCCAGGTTAACCCAGTGACTTTAGGCACTACACGGAACGACGTCGCAGGAGAGTTGCAACGAACAGCCTTGCCCCGTTGATTGCCAGTGGTCCAGCCTTCTTCTCAGTGAATCACCCACATGGATTTTCTTCATCTCAGATTTACATTTGAGTATTTTGAGTCATGTAAGTTCATAATATTACAAAATCATATTAGAGATCTATTCATAGAGAGATGTCATGGTTGGAAGGATTTTTTTAAAAATCAAAATCTCAATTCCACTTGGAGATCTTGGAGATCTTGGAGATCTGGCTGAGGTTGGAGCAAGTACACCCTCTGCTCCAAGACTTGTGACACAGGGACCATGTCGCGCAACAGAGTGAAGTCTCCACTGGAGGCCGATCTGTACACCGAGCTTGAGAAACTCAGAATTCTCAACACCTCAACCAAAGAACTAAAAAGAACCAAAACAAAAATTGATAAAGAACTAAACACTGCCAATTTCTTGATGTTTTTTTGGCTTCGGTGTTTTTCAGATGTTTTCAAATCTTTTAATCATTTTCTAAACATGTTTTTTTTTTTAAATGTGTTTCGTTCTGGCTTGGCAGACCTTTGGCGGTCGGCCTTGCTCCGGCGATTCGGAAGAGTCCAACTTCTGCAACACCCAGGGCTGTCGTGGCCCCAGTGGCGACCCAGTAGCGACCCACCGGAGATTTCAACGGCTCAGGTCCGCGCGACTGCCAGTGGTCTGAGTGGACAGAATGGTGCCTTGGTTCACCAGCCTTTCACCATCCTTTCAGCATCTTTCAGCCCCTGTGACCTTTTTGTACCTTTTTGCACCGGTTGTAACTTGACTCTTGACATCTCTTGCTGTCGTAACCTGTCTGACACAGGACCAAATGCTCCAAGATCTGTGGAGGTGGTGAAATCAAACGATTTCGAGATATTGCCATTCCAAGGACCAAATTCTCCCGTCATTTGTGCCACTTGGTGTCGTGTGAAGATTTCCCTCAAAACGCAAGGTGTCACCAGGTGTGTCATTAGGTGTCACATGGTGTCATGTTTGTGTCACTTATGGCCTAAATAACAGAAACGTGACGTCACACTTTGCAGGAAAAACGGAGGAGTTTCCTGCGACGGCCAGAGCCCTGATTTGTAGTGAGATCTGGTGGTACTTCTTTGCTCTCTGAACCTCTCTAAGTGAATGACGTTGAGCTGGTTTCGGAATAATTTCGTGCAAAAGAGATCCACGCGCGGTTTTGAACTTTAAAAAGGGAGGTAAACGGAGGTAAACGGTAAATGCGGGGTACAACGTTTACAATGGGTAGAACCATTCAATGCCAGACAAGCTTTTCGGATAGCTCCGATCATCTCCGATACCTGTCTCGCGACCTCGTGACATGCCCTTAGGCCCAACGGAGGAGAAAGCGGAGTGCAACTCCATGGAATGCCAGGAACATCCAGCATCCAGCATCATCCAGGAGCCCCAAGAAATCCTTTGGAAATCCTTTGGAAATCTGGAAGATTTGAACAAATCTGAACAAAACCACTTGAGTTCATTAGGAAAATCATGAATAATCATGAGAACCGATTCCCACAGTGTCTTTTTTTGTAATGATGTCATCATATTCTGATTTTGCGCATGTTTTGTTTTGCAGACCTTTATTTCTACGCTCAGGTCCCGTACACTGCGAGTGGGACGCATGGACTGCCAGGGCCTTGGCAGCTGCATAAGCTCAGTTTCCAGTTATCTTGACATCCCAATATATTATTTTAAACATATATTTTCAGATTTTTTCACATATTTGAAATGTCAACTATTTTATTGGCGAGGAATGGAGTGCCTGCCCTGTGACCTGTGATGGTGCCATTCGCACACACTCCAGAGTCAAGAAGTGCGCTCCGGATCTGCTTGGGAAAATATGTTGAATGCCATGGCCAGCTATGCTCATGAATAGTGCATACCGGTGAGTCTGTGCTATGCTGTGCTTCAATTTCTTGGTGTTTTGCTTTTTGTTCGGCGGAGGCAAGAGGAGAGAAACGGTGGACTACCTTGTGTGCCTCGTCGAAAGAGATTGGAGACAGAAAATGGATGAACATGGATGAAAAATGGTAGATGACGGCGATGACTTGCTTTGAAAACGATCTGTAAGATCTACAAGTGGTCAACGTCTGTGACTCCCTGCAGGTCGGGAACAACACCGAGAGGGAGGGGTGCAACGAAGACCCATGTCCAGTGGATTGCAAATTTTCCTCGTGTGGATCTTGGAACTCAGCCCATGAGTTGAAGTTTGTGCCAAAAATCATCAACAAATCAGTGCAATCAGCAAGTTTGTTCCAAAAATCATCAAACATCATCAAACATCATCAAAAATCAGCCACCAAAAACTGTTGATCTCTGGGTCGATCCCGCTGCGATTCACCGGCCCATCCGAGGTGGCAAGAGTGGGGAGACTGCTCGACCACTTGTGGCATTGGGCAGCGCTTCCGGACACGAGTCAGAGAACCCAGATCTTAACGACACTGGGACGCTGACAGGTAAAGATGAAATGGCAAAGCATGGGATTTTGACACTGCACAACCTGAAATTCTTTTGGTCAAGCGGCAAGCGCATGATTTTCTTTGGACGTTGGGGATTGAAGATCAGTTGAAGCGGCAACTTTTGCACTTTTGTACCTTTTGCATTCCTTTGCATCTTTTTGTTGACTACTCGGCTACTCCGCGACTCGGCTACATGAAATTGAGCCACTTCTGTCTGCAGCTGCACTTCACGCAGCTTCAGGAATTTGGGTCAGGTAAAGTCGGCTGAACTCTATGGCGGACGGCTTGCACCCTACGAACCCAAACAGATCAATGCATTGGACGAAACACGATGAGACCACATTTGAAGCTAAAGATTTACTAAAGTCAAAGCCATTGAACATATTGAACATTGCCCTTATTGGAGATCAACTATTTCATCGGATGGTGTGTAAATTTTCTTTTGGGTCTTTGATTTATCTACAGTCATCTGAGTCATCGGAACCTTAGACCAGTGATTTGGTCCAGGCCTTGTGATGAGACCATGGTGCAGTCGGGTGAATGCGGCTCCAACAACGCCACTGAAGGGTGTTGGGCCCTTAGGACCTTGGGACCGCCATCCAAATCCTCCAAGATCCAAAAAACCATGGCGGCACAGGTCCCATCCTGACCACGGCTCCACCCAGTACCACCACAACCGCGGTTTGCTTCTCAAATGGGCTGGATCTGCAAATGTTTGTGGATGTCTGCGGCAATGGGTGGGGTGACAAATTGCGAAAATTACCGGGTTGAATGGGTATGGATTCTTCTTGATTGACAGCCCATCATGGCTATCCTGTATCCTTATCAAGCAGTAAATCCAATAGGGTCTTCCAGAAGTGCTCAACTGAAGTTTCGTGGGCTTTCCAAACAACCTCGCGGATCACTGAGGATCGTTGGGGAGATCGCAAAACTCTCAGTCTACAGTCACCCGTTACCCACCGTTCCCCCGAATTCCTGCGTCACTCAAGGTGGATCTGGTCCTTTCGCCCCAAGTCGCCACGGAAAGCAGCATGACTGGCATCCGGCAACCCAGTTTTCCATCATCTTTCAACATCTTTTAAGAACACCACCACACTTTCGGAAAAAAAGAAGCCGCGACAGCGACTCCAGGAGATTCCTCTCCCCAGCGATTTGATGAAGAACTTCAGTTCTGTCAAGGCTACGATCTCCGTGCATTTCCCTTCATCTCAGCGATCTGCCGTGCATTTCCACGCACCGAAGGATCCACGAGATTTGGCAAGCACCACCAGTGCGGCACTTTTTTTTGCCATATGTTTGCCGTGTTTGCTGTTATGTTATGTTACGTTATGCTACTTTTGAACGTTATGGATTTAATATGATTTGATGTTGTTGGGGATTTGGATATCTTTTATGTCTTTTTTGGGCGTGATGATGCAGACCTTGAGGTCTGAAACTAGCAAGCAGTACAATCAGTATGGAGCTGAGGGGTGAAACCAGCCAGTAGTCATCAGTAGTCAGTCCCTGTACAGATCTCTGTTCGAAGTTCCGCCGAATAGTTTTAAGCAAGGCACGACGATGCCAAAAGCGACCAGCAAGCAGGCAAGTCCCAAGGGAAGTGAACGGAGTGAACGGAGTGAACGGAGTGAACGTGACTTCAGGGTTTGATGCGACATGATGCGACTTTTTGTTTTTGGATCGTTTCTTTGGGATGAATTTATTCGATCCATTTCTGAACATGTGGAACCCCATGACACATTGAACCAGTACTATCAGGAATAATTACTACCAGTATTTCAATGCAGGATTCTGCAGGATGGTCTTCGAAAAATCAACTGTTTCTGACGCTGCCCAGGCTGAGCCGGACGTGGAACCGGATGACGCCAAGGTCAACGAAGCGATGGCCAACCTCTCGGCACGTCCTGGCATGTTTCAACGGCTGCCGTGGCCATCTGGCCATCTCGTCACCTCGGCAGACCTTGACGCGTTGATGCCGTTGACGCTGTTGACGCCAGGCGGACCTGTCCAAGGCCTCCCCGAAGGATTTGGACAAATACCTGGTGGACAAAGCCCAGAAGGTCATCGATCGCGCCCAGAAGGCGAGTTCGAGACTCGAGTTCGAGACTCGAGTGGAGCCTCGAGTGGAGCCTCGAGTATCTCACAGGGATGGCAGTGAAGTACAGCCGATACAGGAGCCTGGTGAGATGTCGCCCGAAGACTTGGAGATCATGAGGCAGCTGAGTGAAGCTGAGTGAAGCTGAGTGAAGCTGAGTGAAGCTGAGGGCAGTCAGCTGCTGACTGCAGCTGTTAGGGCAGCCTAATGTGTTTGCTCGGTTTTTGAGACTTTTGATTTTTAGAAATTCCGTGTGAACAGAGAAGAACTGCAAATATCTCACAGGAATTTGTCGGCTGCTGCCGCTTCGACTCCAATGACAGTCCAAACCTCGGCAATCCTTCATCTTGCAGGCTCTACTGTTGGCATCCCCGCTTTTTTTTCGGGGTTCAACTAGCAATACTCAGTTGGAGATTTCATGACCTTTCTCTATGTCCATTTTTCAATAGCTTCTTGGTCCTGAGGAATCTTCCAAGAACTTTACGGCCTTTGCCTCAACTTAGAAGCTCTGAGCACTTGATGAAATCATCGTGTCTGATGGCCTTACTTTCATGAATTTGCTGACCCCAGGTGCCATTTCTCAGCCAGGACCAGATGCTGAAACGTTCACTTCTAGTGCGTCCAACGTGATTTACACGAGATTTTTACGATTCTGTCCGATTGTGCCTACTTTCAACTTTCAACACTTGATTCTGGCAGGATGCCAAAATTAAAGCCGAAGTGGCAGGTATCAGCCTCGCTGATGAGTCCAATCTTTGAGACAGTTTTCTTTTTCCGGACTGACAATCACAGCAGAAGTTCCACAATTTTACTTTCGAACAATTCTGTAGTCATTAGTTGCTTTCCAGGATCTTGGAATGTCTTGGATCATCTTGGATCAAGGATTCTTGGAGCTGAGGTGACCTGGCCTTGGATGTGGATGACGCTGACAAGTTCGTCTCACTTCCGGGGGTGAAAACGGCCATGCAGCAGGTCAGGACGGTCAGGTTGATGAGTTGATGGGTTAAAAATGGTTAAAAAATGAGGTCGATGTCATGTTTTCACATGTTTGAGCCATGAACTCCTACAGATTTGGCGTTGTCAAGTGTTGGCTAGAACCACTAGGTACATATTAGTACATATTAGTACCATCCAAGGCTTTGTTCTCCCTTGAAAATGGCTGGTTTCACTTGTCAGATCTTGTCAGATCTTGACAGATCCTGTCAGGCTGTCAGCAATTTGGCCAAGGTGAGTGGCATCACATCTTCCAATGTCAAGGCCGCACGCGACATATTTCCAAGCTTTCCGAGTTACACAGTTACAATCACTTGGCTCAGGTGGATTTGACCATCCCTCAAGCCATTCTCCTCTCCATGTGGAGACGGAGAGCTGCAGGGAATGTGAACGTGGCATACCTCATCGAGGCTGAAGCAAAAATGAGCCCAAGTCATCCGAATTCCTGGTCGTTTTCGATGTTTTCGGCCATTCCAATGCTATTCCAATACGATCCATGACAGCACCTCTGCAGGTCTTGGAGAGTTCCGAAAGTGCTGAGAGTCGTGTCCTCAACGACATCGGTGGGTCATTGTGGCTTTGCAACATTTTGCAACAACATGCTTGAGCTCCAAGTGTTACTCTTGATATCTTTGATATCTTTGATGTCTTTGAAAATCAAAGGCTGCCAAAGTCCATAGCTGCCATAGCTGGCAGTGACGGAATTTGTGTGCTAATTTATGCTAATTTCATTGTTTTCCAGATGGACAGAGAAATCTACGTGTGATCATCCAAGATGCTTGGAGAGAAAGGATAATCCAAGATCTCAGCCCTTCGGAAATGACATGAAATGACAACAATGATAACACATGATACTCGTAACATATGATAACCAGGTTACAGTTATAACTTATAACCAGGTTATAAGGAGGTTATAACCAAGTTATAAACATGACAACCCCATTGGGATGTTAAAATGATGATGTTACCATAGGAGCTGAGCTCGAGGTATAGCGCAGAAGATCTCCAAGCAAGACATCGACACGGTGACTGGAGAGGTGGGGAGCCCGAAAACTCATAGAGAATCCTCAAGAAACCATCAACAAACCTATGAACAGATTATGAAGACCATCCTGACCATCCTAATTTTACTGAAGCTGGATGGAATGTGTTGAATGTGTTGCACAGGTTCGCTTGCAACTGGACGCCGTGGGTCTGCATCTCAATCAGTGAAACAACATGAAACAACATGAAACAACTGGCAAGGCCTGGCACGGCTAAGGTCTGAACTTCACGGTGAGGGCGACCAGCTTGAGTGTCACCATTCTGTCTTGGCCTAAGGGAGGAGGGCTGGTATTATCTGGTATTGCTGTGTTCTTTACTGTCCAAAACCTGGCAATCGGCAGATGAGACATCAACAGTTGAGAAATGGAGGTGGAAGTGCAATAGAAAACACACGTATCATGTGGATATGTGATGATATGTGAATAATTGAAATCTCAAGAAATATGCACCTACTATCACTTCTTGAGTTACGTGAAAGATCAGCAAGCGAGTCGCCGAGGCCCGTGAATGACCTGCAAAGTCCGGGCCTTGGCTACGGCGGCTACGGCGGCTACGGACCGAGAAGCCGAGAAACAGAAACCAACAGAAACCAACACCGCACTTCCGCGCAGGTGCTGACTCGACCCTGCAAAAGGCCTGGAATGTTTGGAACACATCATGATACATCCTCATTGTTGCCTTTTTAATTTGTCAACCAAATTGAAGGGTCAGTTTATGCATTTTTTTTTTCTCCATTTGGGACATCGAATCAGTTTTCTCGACAGAAATGGCTTCTGACCAGGTGAAGGAGGCAATTGCTGAGGTGAAAGAGCACAACAACTCAGTGGAGGCAAGGCCCAAGATGAACCCGGAAGAATCGAGTTGGTTTTGCGTTTTTTTTTGGCTTTTTTTCAGCATTTTTTTTCATCAAAATTCATGAATTTCATGATGTCTGAGCTTGGATACGATTGACTGTAATTGACGAATGGTTTCCTTTGCATTATTCATGAAGTATTGGTTCCGGTGCTGGACGACGCTGTCAGGATGCCATTCCCCAGGTTGTCACAGATGGAAAAGTGGCAGCGACACCAGGCGGAAACGGTCGATTGGTTGATTGTTTTGGAGGGGTCATGGCACACATGTTGTGTGTCACTGTTTTCTATTAGCACCTTGTCCTTTCAAGGGGTACTTGCGGTACTTCACTTGAATTTGTTATGCTCATTTATGCTCCCAGATGCTGATGTAACGGTGGAGACACCACAACAAGCAGCACAAGCCACAGTCTTGACCTCATTTTGAGCAGGCAAAAACCCTTTTCCGTCACTCATATCGTGCAGCTGCTGTTTGTGGATTGCATTGCAAGAATATGTAGGTTGATTCATTTTAT